>VZRW01004275.1:0-73304 GCA_013398125.1 Aegotheles bennettii | reverse complement strand
TTTTTTTTTTTTTTTAAACAAGTCATTTTGTAAGACACAAATCCAGTAAAATTTACATAGGAGTTTTCTCCTCACATCCCATCATCAGGACAAGCAGTCCTGGCTCAGCTTTTATAAGGTTTTTAATTATGTGAGACTTGGCCATTTAACAGAAATAATAATGACAAATAGAGGGTAGCATGCAGAGTGATGGAGGTGGGCATGCTGAGAGGCTCCAGCCACAGGCTCTACGGAGGCACAGCAGCTTATAGGATGCAAGCTCTGGCTCTATAAACATGACAAGAGGAACAGGAGGGAGGCACTGAGACCCTTGCTTACAAACGAGCTGGTCAGTGACCTCAGCAATAGGAACTTGGAGGGTCCTGCACCCATTTGAGCACAAGGGAGCACCACTGCAGGCAGAAGAGGGATGTCTTAATGCAGAAGTCTCACCATGCTAACTGTCCTGTCAGGATAGGCTGAGGTTGCAAGTGGGTCATTCACCTGGCTTCCCTTTTAGCCAACTTTTCTGTTGCCTTTTCCACCCCTTTAAGCACTTTTGTTACATTGCCACCCCAGGAGGACAGACCATGGCCTTTTCACAGGGTCGGGATAACCCTCAGATGTCTTTCCAAGTTTGGGCATCTTAACAGATCCAACATCAGAAATGCAAACATAGCAGACGAGGAAAATTGCTACTTGAGCTAATGGGAGATTCTAAAAATAAACAGGGCTTTACTTCTCGGGTTGTTCTTGGAGCCCCAGTCAGAGGTTTCAATTAAATGAGATTTGTAACAGCCTAATTAAGACCTGGAAAGCGCCCTAAAGATACAAAGTACTACGCTGCATAAGTGGTATGACTATTACAACCTCTGGGAATGCTTGGGAGTGACATTACTACTGAACTGTATTTAATTTAGTGTCTGACATAGCATAGATTCTGGAAGAGGGAGGAAAAGCATCTGATGTGTTTTTAGAAAGTGTTCATATGCCACCAGCTGTTTTCTCTAAAGAGTCAGTGCATGTTAACACATACCTGTGCTGGTAGGATCGGCTGGTTACAGGAAGCGCATTTTGGTGCAAAAACCCTAGGGTGCAAGAAGAAAGTGTTCAAATCACAGTTAAAGCTTCTTCAAAAAGTAGAAGCAAGAGAGCTATTCTAACCATGCCTTGTTTTCAGCAAAATGTAGATCCACAGGATTTGAAACACCTCTAAATGTTTGATGATATTCAGAGAAAATGAGATTTGGAAGAAGCTGATCTACCTCCAGCTTTATTGCTTACGTCTTCCTGATCTCTAGGCACAGTGAATCCAGCCCTCTTCCCACATATGCCCTTTCTTTTACTTTCCTCTACTCATAAAAGCCATTCAAATTCTTCCAGAGACTCACTGCGTTGACTGCAAAGCAGCCCCTGACTGGGGACTGTCACCATCTGCCCTCAGGAAGACATAACCATGCTTAAATAAGAGAAGGGGTGATCATGGCTAGGATCTACTTAAAACAAATACATAAAATGGTCTTGTTAGCCACAGCTGCATTTTATGACAATCACTGGCTCAACATTCACTCTATCCTTGTAATGCAGTCAACTGGGTACCAATGGGGTCAAGCTCAGAGTGATTTACTCACTGCATGAGCTGAATTATTGGTTGACTGGAGCTAAGAACATTCATGCTGCCTTTGAGCGGGCACAGAAAGCAGTCCAAAAGCAATCACTCAAACCACAACATTTTTTGTCAGAGGAGGCTAAAATCTTTCTAACATTAGCTACTAATTATATGTCTATTGTCCAGTCTAGGTTAACCTAACTTACACTCACCAGTGTCATGCACTACCAGAACCTTGACTTTTAGAAACAGCCATTAGAGAAGTACATCCTCTGACACAACTTGATTTTCAACCTCATCTGGTCACTGTATGCCACACTGGGCCCATGAAGTTATTATAACTTTAAAATAATTTACAAATGCAATGCAAGAGCTGCACTTGAGGGACATCTGAGCAAACAGGAATGATCCCTTTTACCTACTACAAAGCATTTAACTATACCAATAATTTAACCACTATAGTTTTCCAAGCGTGCAATGGATTTGCATACTTACGTATGGTAGTCTTTGACACAGTAAATATTGTTCTCCACATCTACAGTGAAGGGGACTCCATCCAAACACTCGTTACACACCACGCAGCGGAAGCAGCCCGGATGGTATGACTTTCCAAGGGCCTGTAAGATCTTAAGAGACAAAGAGCAAAATAAGTGATGCGTGATTACATGCGATCCCCCTCATATACTGCTGTGTCTGATTTTTACTAATGACAGTGAGAAAAGCACTTCAGGATGAAATTACCACTCTGCAGCTCTGTCAGCAAGGGGCCTTTTAAAACAATCAACTTGCTTATTTCAGTGGGTTTCAGTAGGCTCCCAATAAAGAGAAAGAACTGTGAAAATCAGGCTAACACCCATCAGTCCTAGCTCTGCAGGGCCAATACTGCAAACAGAAATTAAAAATGGCTTCAGAGACCACTTCTTGGAAAATCTGTTGCAGCCAAATACAAGTTACTGGAATACAGAGTTAATTCACAAAACTTAACAGGCTGTGACCCTGTTCCAAACCAGAATCCAAACCAGTCATTACTCAAACTTAAGTAGTAAAATAACAAAACAAGCAAATAAACTGGCATCCCATTATTAATTAAGGAGCCTAATCCACCACAGTTGCTGACTGGTTATCACTTAGTCATAGGGGCCCCTTGGTTTAAAATTCCATCTGTATCCATCCATCTGTCCAGGTTTTTTCCGTGCTGATCTTCCCTATTGCATTTTAAAGGTTTCAAGGAAAGGCCTGATGCAGTCTCAGCTACACTGCTACAGAACAGAACCCCTCCCTCCTGGCATCCTTGCATGTAATGCTCAGTGTGGCACTGGGACATCAAGAAGGTACATGTACCAAGCCTGTGAACAAGCCTCTGGGAAGAGTGAGACATGGTACCATCTTCAGGTAGTTCGCAACAGGCTATAGCACCAACTGCACACATCTCAGGTACAAGAAACACCTTTGGAAGATAATTTCAAAAAGTATCTGCTAGCAGCAATGCTCAGCTTGGAACTGCTAATAAACTGGAGATGAAAAATCTCCACAGGCCAAGCTCTCATGGCCCTGTAGATGTTTCTATGAATAACGATCAAATCAATAGGAAATAAGAAGTGGCACATAGGAAAAATGCACAAGGGCAATTTAACTTTTTTTTTCCCCCCTCCAATGAAGACCTGTAGCTCTCTGGCCAGTGAGTGGCATCAGCCTGTTCCTAGCCAGAAACAGCTTCCCTCTGTGCATGTGTTTCTATCTAGGCAGCTATGGAACACATGCTGTTAGCCTGGCCTGCTTGTGCAGCCACCCCTTTGCACAGAGCAACACCTGACCAGCTGCACTGGCAGCCTTGAACAGCTTCGGTTGCGCATAGACCTGTGGGGCTGCAGCCCTCCGTGCCTCTGCTGTACACAGGCACAGCCACTGTGGAGGCACGTTTGCTGTGTGTGCACTCCCAGGGAGGAACTCCAAGGAATTAGCCAAATAAGACTGTTAATTCCTAGAGCTCCCAGAGCCGTTTCCTTTTGTCAGAGCACGCTTGCTGATGGGAGAAAGGCAGACAAGCACCTGCCAAGCTTCCAGCTACTGAGCTCTACCAACGAGACATTATGGACTCTTGCCTGGGATTCTGCAATTAAGGGCCAGCTCAAAGCATGCAAGTGAGGATATCCCTCCCCTTCCCAGCGTGACACAACTCTAGAAATTTGCTCTTGGGCTAAAACAAACAATATCCTTGTCCAACCAGTGGTGCCAGGATATGAGCCAGAATCCTCATTAGCGAAGTCTCTGTTCCAGCTCCTACCGAACCTTCGTGTTTGCAACGCAGTAGCTGCTTCTGTTAGGATACTGAGGTCACATACATTTTAAAGGAAGAGGAAAATGGATGCACTACATGATCTGCACTTGTTCCATGTGCACTTAATTTTGTTTAGGAATTTCTGCCTAGGGAGAACAGACTATATCCTTCCTACTTTCACTCACTGAAATGATGCCAGCAGTATCTGGCCCAACCCATAGCCCTCTCATTATTTTTATCTTTTTTTTAATTATAAAAGTGACTCTGGCTACTGGCTCCCTACAAATCCCAGTGGCAATGTGTTGTAACTGATGTGAAGCAAATGGCAGAAGGTAAATAAAGCAAGTCACTGAGTAGGCAACAAACCTCAGGACTATTGATAATGTTCCTCTCTTTTCTAGTCCAGATTCCATCCACTTGACAGAGCTCTTGCTGTTCTACTGCTCTGCTATTCTATTTACAGAGCACAGCCTCTGTTTTCCTTCACCATGTTCTCATACAAAGCTGTGCTGTATTTTCCTCTTTAGTATTAACATTTATTTATCTTTTTAAACTGGCATGTGGCAGAACAACAGCCTCCCATGATCTCAAGTAGAAAAGAAGCCCAACTTACGGTACTCAATAGTAATAGAGCATGAAGGTATTTTTGTTTATTTACTGCCTTGGTTTCACAGATTACCTTGACAGCAGTGCAGACAATGACAGTCTGACTAGGGAAAAAGCATAATGTCTCCCAGTGCACTACTCAAAGCACACGAAAAGCAAGCTACCCTGTGGTTAGGAATTCAAGGTCTCTTACCATTTCCATTATGAGGTGTCCACAAACAAAGCACTTGTCTGCCGTTTGCTGAAAACCCGAATACTGTTGAAATGACAGAAAAGAAAGGATTATTAGTAGCCACTCCTTCAGATGCAAAAATACCTTTTAAGTGAACACTGTGCTGTTTTCCAGCCTTTGCTGTTTATGACCGTAACTGTACAATAGGTGTGGGGGACAGTGACTCGGAAGCCTTTGCTCTGCTTTTGCAGTATGCTCACATACCAGCTTGGCCTTTTGATCCACTGTAAAGATTGACTTTTCCAATGTAATAATATAATTTTAAGTGTGATTTTTATTTTTGAAGCTTATTTGGCAAGTTTGTGTTTGGTGTGCTGGAATTAGCTTGAATTCATGCTTTTGATTGTTATTGTTGGCGAAGAAAATAGTGTAAGACTTACCTCCTGGCTGCTGCTCAAATTAGTGACCAGATGCTTACTGGCCTCGGATTTTGGACCTACATTTCACTCAGTGCTATATGCAAGCTAGAAAAATGGGAGAGGTCCAAGGAGGATTTAGCTGCCTCTCGGGGGAGATACTTTGCCCACTTGGGACCAAAGCTCTGAGGGTTTTTGACCTTAACTTTGTACTTGTCTCCCCAGAGCTCATCCTGTTTCAGACGCCTATGTCTGTCTTTAGCCCTGTAGAGGTATACAAAAAATACCTGGGTTAACAGGCCAGATGACTAACCTATCAAACAACTACCCTACAAGCAAAAGGCATTTGCCTGAAGAACTCCAACCATGTAATTCTGAAACAGGTATTTGCAGTGGATGAACTTTACCCTCACCCACTGCAGCTATATAAGCAAAGAGCTGCATGTGCACTCCTTCCTGCCAGAAGGAAGGGGTGCCCAGTTATTTGCATGTTACTGCACAGTGATGCTTATTTCAGCAATTAAGGTTGTAGCAAAGCTCACCTGAAATGTACTTTAGTTGCACAAGATAAAAGACAGGGAGGATGAGCATCAACTGGACTCTTCTCCCGGAACACAGGTTAATTGGCTCAGGCATCTAATGCATCCTCAGAGCCTCAGTCCAACAGACCTCACGGCTTGCTCGGTTCCCTCCTTGATTTAGTGGGGATTAACTATCCCCTCACTTCAAAAGCCAGTGGTTCCCAGCCTAGAGCTGCCATATGTTTTGCTTTTTATTGGTGTGAGGGGATTACGCGTTATTTCAGATCAATAGGTTGGAGACAAAATTATCATTGCTATACAACAAAGTGATTGTGAAGGAAAAGGTCTGTCTCACAGTCACTTTGATGGGTCCAAAAAAGTCAGTAAATGATGCCATGGCAGCTGCCACAGCTCCGAATTTACTATGCAGTAAGGAACACAGCTCATGCAATCTTAAGAAACCTTGACATTTCAGCAAAAGAGATCATGGTGTGAGGAACAAATACAGAGGTGGGCAGTCCTAGCTGGCTTTTTCTAAAAGATACTGGTTTTTTTATTTTTTATTCTTCTCACTGATGCAGAAAAAAGGCCTCACTGCTTGGGATGCTTTTTGGCTGCATCGGATCTGAGTAACCACCTGGCGAGACTATTTCCTAAGGCTGAGAACTTGAGGGTTACTGGAAACAGGTGGGTAGGTTCTAGTGGCGCAGACAGCAGAGGATTAACAATGGTACAAACCCAGCTAATTCTAAAATCCTGCTGGAATACGTTTACCAGTACCATCTGGCTGTCATTTGATAAGGAATGCAAAGGAGCATCTACCCAGCTATTGATTAAGAGGGAACGTTATTGCCCAGGAACAGCACAGCACAGTGGTCAGATTAATGTCATTTGTTGCTAACTAGATTGTCATAAATTACACTGTTTGTCAGAAAGAAAGGTTTTGCTGACATAAAATCGCTCTTTATATCACTAACCCTATTAAATTAAAACCATGATTTGTTTTTAACAAGAGAATTGTTATTTGTCAAACACATCCAGAAGTGGATTACCCAATTAAGAAGACTTTGCAAAATAGCAGTAAGTAATAGCAGTGATAACACACTTCGCGGGCTCAGGGAGCCGACCTTTAAACTACACTCTTCTCTTTTCTGACCATAGTATTGATCCCAGACAAACTGGATAACTGATTCGGTGAGATCAGGGTTTTGGATTCAGCTCTGCTTGTGCTTTAAATCTATTTGGACTGGAAAAGAGTAACAGCCTCAGATCCCAGCAGCACCGTTTTCTACATGATGGTAGTACTGTGGATGCTACTGTTTAAAGATAAACAATAAATTATCTTCTCTACATTTTTGTAGCTCACCTGTCAACTTCTGCTTTGCAGTGTTTGCTCTTAACTTGGAGGGTGCAAAAAGGGCTGCTGTGCTTGGTTTTGAACTTCAGAAACAGCTTACAAAGTCTTAAAATACTAATTAAAATTGACAACCTTTGTCTTTGAAGCACTTGATTATTATTCACTTTCACAAATCCTGCATGTGCAATGAGAGAGAAGTAGTGACTTGCTCCAGACTGAAAACAAGGCAGAATGGCCTCTTCATTATCTCTCAGCCTCCCCAAAGGTGGGTTCTGAGTGGGGCTGAGTGGAAGAAACACTGGTCACCCAGACCTTCTGAGCTAGGTAAGTGCAAGAGAAGAGGTTATGCTCTAAAGACTTGTAGCTTCTTTCACTACTGATATAGTTGGAAGGGGAAAAAGAGCTTTTGCACACAGTACCCCACCCTCACAATCTGGAGATGTGAAAAACAGGTGAAACTGAAATAATACAGGCTGATAGGCAAGACTCGAGTGGAGAAGCCAAATCACAGCTCTGCTTCCTGAACACATGACATTTTATACATACAATTTCATTCAGGTTGTAAGCAGTACTGGCTCAGTACTAGCCGTACTCTATAAGCATTTTGTGTGTGCCAGTTTTTAAAAATAAATTTTAAAATATATTTTGTTGGCAGACCAGTAAGATGATGTAAACACAGACCAACCTCAAATCTCAGACAGAAAACGTTCAGACGTCTACAGTCTGTACCCAGGACAAAGAAGGGTAATTTTGAACTTTCCCAAATACTCATTATGCTCATACATAAAAACATCCAAAGAAGTTGTTATAAAAAGAACAGCTCTGAAATTCAAAAATGAAAATTTTGAAAATTAAGTGCTACCCTTTGCTCTCACTTCTGTGACTTAGAAATAAGATGCTGGTTACCAGGATGCAAAGAAAACAAGTGCATGTTGAAGAGCTGGTGTATTATTTTTTCCGATTTCTTAGTTTGGTCCCAACTGTTTTCTCTCATATTTACCTTGTCCTTGACTTCTCTCCCAGGATAATAAAATCTCACTTTATGTGCATGAATCAAGACTTTGTAGTCAAGCTTCTCAATAATACTTACATAAGACTCTGGGAAACTAAATAAACCTTGAGAAATATGTTAATTATGTTAGAATAGAAGAGTAAAAATAAAGTAGGAGACTTGGCTGGCTGAAGTTTTCTTTTGTTTCCTGTCCACTATACTTCGATTATCAAATGGACAAAAAAAAAATCTCTAATGATTCTGTCCAAGAGCCTTTGTTTCAATGTAAGAAGAAAACAAGTCCCCTTCTGTCCTGAATATTTAGGCCTGTTAGTGTCCTCCTGTGATAATCTTGGGGTTTATAACTCTTCTGTCTAATGTGCAATATATCCAAAAGAAATTAACAATGAATTTTGAGCATATAATGAACAATTATGCATGGAGGATAATCCCACCAAGTACTATGAGAAAAAATTTCTCCTGTCTGCTCTCAGTCCTGTAACCTATCTTGGTTACCTACCCAGAGTCTTTTAAAGTTTGATATTCTCTCATCGTGATTTTCAAAAGCAAAAACATTCAGAAAATAGCATGCCTGAAAAAGGCTTCAGGACACAAAGTTTCTACCTTAGGCAATGCCAGGTCTTTGAAAAGATGCGTCGCTTCTTCTCCTTCACATGCCTAACCGTGCCCAAGGAGGCTGGTGCACTTCCCTGCTGTTAGGCACTCAACAAAACAAAACCTGCCTCCTGGAAACAGCCCCTGGAATCTCATTCAGGCCCATTTTTTTCTTTGATGAGGATGTTCAAAACCTGCTAAAGGTTTGTGCAGGCAGATAGAGCGGGTTACGTGTCAGTAGGTGTGGCAGTTGCTGCCCCAGTAATGGTGTGAAGCTGTAAAAACCACAATTCACTGCTACAGCACGGCAAGGTCACCGCATGCGACTGCTCAGCCTAGACTTGAGATTCCTACTCTTTTATGCTTTAAGGGCTTTTGAGAGGGATGATCAGGAGTTTTTGCCAAAACGCTTCAGGCATTTAATTCTGAAAACTAATTTCTGAATTGGGTGCTATGCTAATAATGTATTCCAACCCCGGGCTGCCTGTAATCCCTCACAGACTCTCTTCTCCTTGGTTTCCCATTAGTAGAGCATCTGTCTTCTCACTGCTTTATTGTTTGCTCTCTGCATGGGACCCTTAGTACATGGGACACAACAATGCAAGAAATTCATAGGCTCACGTTAAGAGAGGGAGAGAATATAAAATTTGGTTTCATGCAGATGGGGTTTTGTTGGTGGTGGTTTTTTACACACATATTTAAATGCAGCAGTTAAACTGAACTGATCAAAATGGGGCCTTCTCAGGCTCAGAGATAGGGGAGCCTCATGGCAGGTGGCAGAGATAAAACTAAAGGAAAATAGTTCAGAACTTTACTCTTCATCTCACTGAAACCCTTTCATATATCCTGTTGCTTCAGCCTGTCCTGCTGCCAGTGAGGAAACACTACCGCAGCAGCTTATCTTCTTGCTTCTGCTTTTCTACTTTTTTATGTTTGAAGGACCAAGGAGGGACTTCATGTTCTGCACAGAAGTAACCCTTGGTCTGGCCATGCACAAAACTGAAAAATCAGGAATTCAGCTGGTAGCTAACTTTGCCTTGGCAGTCAGGCACTTACAGCCTCTGAGAAGGGTATAGCCATTTACTTCCTAGAGAGCCTAAAGAGACCCATGTGTGAGCACTCACTGAGGCTACTTTCTGTCTAATTAATTAAGAGCCAATAATGATTTTCCTACCTAGATCTTCTTTAAACAAACTCCTGTGGAAGCTCTACAGTAACAATAATCAAGAAAAAAGCCTGAAGCAACTTGAACTCTGCATCATATCATACAGCCCAAAATCTCTTAACTTAATTCACATTGCACAGCACTTCATATTGCACAGTGCTGTACTCTTGCTGTGAGTTAGTTATTGTCACCACTACCATCCATTACGTACACTGCAAAAGAAACTGTCTACATTAGAACATATCTTCCTGGGAAAAAAAATAATCTGGATTTTATTCAAAACAGTTGTTGAAAGATTTCAACTCAAAACATAACAGCAACTAATACCAACAGTCATTCGCTGCAGAAGTGGAAACATACCACTTTCTCACGTGGTTTTTTTCCTAACTCTCCCACAGAAAAAAATTAATGCTGTCTGCTTACAAGTGTTTGGCAGGAGTTACACGTAATTAGAAAGAGCTCTAGTTCTTTTAAGTGTGCTTCAGTTATTGTAATTTACTTTTCAATGTAATATTAAGAAAAATGGGATAATCTGCCTTTTTGGATTACCACCTCAAGAGGAAACAGGGGAGTGACTATCTGGCATGAAACCAACTGGACTTTGTAACGTGCTCTTCAAACCATTCCACTGGTGAATGTACAGTACAGAATAGTTGCAAAAGCTAATCCATAGCGACACATCTCAGAAAACCCCTGTCTTTGTCTTTCCCTATCTATTTCGTCATGGCCCAGAGAGTAATTCTTGTGACCCGTTTACAATCCATAACCCAGCTCAGGAAATGCTGAGCATCCTTTTAGTGAATACAGACCTTACTCACACTTTAACATTTAACCACATTAAGTTTATCTATCACCTGGGTCTAAGTATTGCCCGTGTATTGCTCTTTTACAAACTTGAGAGTTCTTCCTGGTCTCCTATTTAAAAACCCTGATTTTCTTTAGTCAGTAGGCCTGCAGTTTGCCATGCCATACAGTGTTTGCAGCATTCACTAGCTTCAAAAATTTGTCCTCTGGGATGAATTCCTGGGAGAAAATCCAGACCCCCCTGAAGCCAATGGGACTTCTGCCACCAGCTTCAATGGACTTGTAACTTCTTGATACAGGATACAGCACTACAATATTGTGTTGCAATGAAAGGTGAAACCAAACTGCCAGCTTTACACACTCCTCATGCTTATTCACATTCAAGTCTGACACGAAGAGGCCAATCAATATTTGATTATCCCTAAATATTTTGAAATTTGAATTTTACACCCATCTGTAGGTTTGATACAACCTTCAATTCAGAGTACTCCAATCAATCATTACTGTCAGATTAGTTTATAAAATAAAAACAGGCCCACTAGCATACTACAAACTTAGAAAAAACTAAGGAAGGAAATTATTCAAATTTCTTTTGCAGGGAGGGGCTGGAGCAAGACACAAGTAAGAACATGAACTGCACTCCCTCATGCACCGATTACAGGAACACACTATAATCTGTTTGCATTTGTTTTCAGTGAGCGTATTTGGAAGCACAGCGATGCTCAGTATTCATGATGCTTCTGGAACATGAAAGCACTTGGAATTTGGACTCCTGTCCCAACCTAGAGCCATCAGCACCTTGAAAATGCTCACAAACTTCCTTACACTTCTGTACATCACGAATATTGCAGCAAATCCCTTTCCAAGCTTTGATTCCATCATTCTGTTAAACACATTGATAAACACCCATGTCTGGCTCTTCTCTGGCTGGAGTCTCCTAAGTACATCATCATCATAGTTATCTAGAACTCCATTTGCTCTGTGATTCCCATTAGATATGAAATGGACACAAGCTGCGACTTTAATAATTTACCTTTTCAACTGAGTCTATTTTTTCTGAGTGTCAATTAGCAGCAATGGGCTCTCTGACTAATGCACTAGTCCCAGTGCTCACCTCCCAAGGGGGATCACCAAACATTTATACTCGCTGAGATGGAAAAGCAAACCTCTGACTCCAGCTGCCACCAGCTTCCATTACACTAAATAAAAACTGTATTCCTAGGGCCCCAGTAAGTGGGACAGGCCATTTCCCACCCTGCAGGCTGGGACAGGCAGAAAGGGGACACCCAAAGGCCTCCTGGAGGCTTGCAATGTGTTAAGTTTCTCTTTATGGTTGGCATGTGCAAAATGAAGTTTTTAGAGCCTTCCTCTTTGAGGATTTATGGGCAAAGTGACAGATCTTCCTCCAGTCTTACTGAAACACATGAACAGCTTTAGATGAAACTTTCAACAGCTAATGACAGCAAAGTTAGCCAGAGGCAAAAACCTGGCGTGAAGAAGTCCAGCCTGAATGATTAAATTTGGCAAAGTTATAAACCAGTGAAAGAGATAATCTTAGAAAGGGAAGTTTTGGATGACCTTAGTGTCATGCACTGCAGCTTGTGGTGTCTGTAATAGGTTATTTCCAGAGCATCTGAGTGTCTTCTAGTAGTGCATTAAGCAACGTAACTAACATCTGTCACGAGGTTCATTTTCCCTCTCATCTCCTCTCTGGAGGGAAATTCTCTCATTTCTTAACCTCTGCTGGACCCCCACTCAATAATGTTCATTACCTCAAGAGAAAAAGGAAAATCCTATCAAAAAGAATAAAAAAAAAGAAAAAAAAAAGAGAAAAGATAATAGATCTAAGATTCAGGCTGCTTTGGTGACATTTTTAAAGTCTTTTTTGCCAAGAAAAACAGTAATTTCTCTTAAATGTCTTTACATGATATTTAAGCATTGAAAAGGAAAGACAAATTAAAATCATTGAGCTATTTTTCCTTCACCCATGATCACACAGCAATTTATCAACAAAATGGAACAGGAACATCTGACTAGGATTATTTATTATACAGTAAGGCATTTATTTTTTGTTCACTTCACCAGGAACAGTGTCCCTGTTATGGCTAGTTAGCCATCTGTGTCCTACGATCTTTCAGGGAAGGATTAAACTGTCATTTGTTTTATTTCCTTTCATGAAATAACTATCCTAACAGGGCTGAGGCAAGACTTGGACACTGCTGGACTTGCTACCTTAAAGTGGCATGGAGAAGAGTAACTGGATCTTCCCTGGAGCTAAAGCAAAGCAATGAGAAGTTTGGGGGTTTGGTTTTCTCCTTTTTACTCCTTACACTCTAACATGCAATATTTCCTACTAGAAACTGCAGAATTAAGACAATCTCTATGCCATGCTCAGGCAGAACTGCAATTACCTGTGGATTTTATTTTTAAATCTGATTTCTTCCCTACATTTAGCCAACGTGGCTTGGGTTTAAGCACTGAGAGAATCTGCAGCTAATCAGGGCTGGAAGCAGGATGCTGACAGAAATAAACAAGAAAGGAGGAGGTATGCCATGGCCTCCAGGTGCTGCAGGTTTACCAGCCCTCACCCATCGAGTCACAACCCCACACACAGCCCAGCACCGTTCTCAAAAGGACGTGGACATGTGGCATCCCATCTACGACTCCACAAGTGGGTGTAGAAACTTGTAGCACTTCTTCCCTGGAAAAAATGAGCAAAATAAGCCGCCTGAATCAGAGACAGATAATCTGTGCCCTCAGTAAGAGCAAACATGTGGGAAAACTATTTGCTAGAAGAATGTACCTTGCGGCTATTGCCAAAGATTTTGATGGGTGTATCTGTGCTTTGGAGAGCTTTATGGCTGCGCAGTGGAAATGGCTCATAAGGAATGATAACATCTACATTTCTCTAACACCTTTCGTCCAGAATCAAAAGCACCGTTCAAAGAAAGGCCCACATTTTGAATGCCTGACGCTAGCAGCTGCTCATGTCACACTTACACAGACTGATTTTTTTGAAAGAACTTGGTAGCCAAAGCTCCCTGCCACTCACTAAACTTTCAGTGACAACTGAGCTCTCAAAAAATGAGCCACAAGTGCAACTGCCCCTGGGGTGAAAGAGACACACCTTGGAATGGCTGGCTGAACTTGGAAAGGGACAGTTTAGCCACAGAGGGTGAGCCCTGCTCTTACAACAGGTGCCAAACACTTAAAAGGATCAGGTGATGGCTTTTCTCAAGGACCATATGCAATACTGCAGTGAGTTCCACCTATCACCTTTGATAGAAAGAGCTGATCTGTCTGGGCTAGACTGTGAGCAATGAAACACCGACTCCTCACACCTATCCCTGGGAATCCACAGAGATCATCCTGCTGTCACAAGCCTAACCAGGTACACACTTGAACAGTGACATACTTGAAATAACCTGGTCACAAGCTATGGCATTGCAACTCCACAGAGCTGTGACCAAGCTCCCATACCTATAGGAGTGTCTAACGCTCCTGATCAGTTCCTAGGCAAACTAAAGCCAGGGACGAGCAAGGACACCAATGGGAGACAATATTTTCTTAGCAGAAGTACAATTATAACATAGGTAGACTGCTTCCACTTATCTCCCCAAATTAAAATAATCTTTTTCTTATGCTCTTACCCAAGAATGAGATCAAATGTGATCCACTCTGCTTCTGACTGCATTTACTGGCCAGAGAAAGGCTGCAATAAGCTAGGAGACAGGTCTCCCAGTGCAAGAATGGTCGAAGGTAGCACCATGTACTCACACGGCTGCTACAGGACAGGCCAGAGGCTTGCAGTGAGGGAGGAGGCACATCCCTGCAGAAGACCTGTGGATTCAGAGCCATTGGACCACTCCACAGGCTGCTGTAATGCATAGCAGCTCCTATAGCTCTGTTAGCTCTCTGTTCTTGGCCTTTAAAGCTTGCATGGTAGTGGTCAGAGCACAGAGTGCAAGATAAGCCTAAGCAGATTTCCCCCCCCGCCCCAGCCTTTAACTTCCCTAACATCTCACTACCATGCTGTCAGCAGGGAATCCATTGATAAAGCTGCACTAAGATGTGGAGTTATGGTAGAGACTGAAATTCTCAGTTATACAGAAAAAGCATTTGGCTATCTGCTTCGGACTAAAAACATCTTTCTAGAGAGGACTGGGGTTTCCAAGTGGTTAGGAGCGAGACATGGGAATATGAAGCAGTAAAAATAATTTCCTTTCTAATTGCTACTTTGCAGCCTTTTCCTCCAACTTTGAGAATAAAGTTTCTCTGTGCACAGAACTTTAAAATAGGCAAAGTTGTTTAATTTTATTAGGGAAACAAGACAGTTCCTAGTATTCTTGCTATGACGTTTGCTCAGGAGAAGCGGAGAAGATGAAATCTCTTTCTGAGAAGCAGCTGGCTTAACACAGGCAGTGACAACGTCAGAATTTTATTTCTTTTGCTGACCTACATAGCAGTGAGTCCCCCTTGGTCTACTTGTCTCCCATCCCTCTGTGCTACTGGGTATCTGCTGAGACACACCTGTGGGAAGTCCAGCCCTTTAAATCTGTGACTTAAAAGTCCCAACAGTTCCCTAACTTGCAGAAAGTTTATTCCTGTCAAGTCCTTAACCTCAGTTTTCTTGGGAAAATCACTGCAAGTATTTCCCTTCAGAAGCCTACTACAGAACATGTCCGAGAACTAAAGAGGTTTCCCCCCTACCCCTTGAAAACTGAAAGTTCTCCAAAAGATTGAGATTTTTAGATTGAAGTTCTCATGTTTAGGTTGAAATTACAAGCTAATAACAACAATCATGTCATTAAGTCTGGATGAAAGGTTTTGATCATGGGGAAAGCACATTCCAACACAGTTCAAAATAAAAATCTCAAAGGTTTGAGCTCCTTCATTTGACACTTTACCTCTTCTCCCTCTCCCTGTGCTTCTGCAGAAACACAGGAAAGGAAGAGCTGAAAAAATAGTTTTCTCTCCAAAATACAAGCAAAACAGTGACACATTTAAATTATAACAAGAAACTTATTCAATTTGCTCTATCAACAGGCTCTAGCTGTGGTAGGCTGAGAATAGAGGTGTAACATATGAAGGCAAATATGGCTTCTTTTTAGGAATTTCCATTATTTTTATGAATTGCATTGATGAGAAATGCATTTGCACACTCTGAACTGCCAGTAACACTTTTGTTGTGGGATATAATTTGAATAATACCTTTGCAGAAAGCATGGCCACATATTAATTAGAAATGGAAAGTCATTCTGGAAACCCCAAGCTTCTAAATGAATGGTATTTCAATAAATAAATTAAGGTGGTATAAATTCAACATACTGATCCTCCCATTCATCATTCTCTAAGCTAAAATATATCATTCCTCTCCAACTTCAATTCCCAGCTATGCCGACCTCTTCATCTTAATTATAAATGGTCTGCCACTTATCAAATCATTCTCTGTGTACTGCACAACCCTCACCCTTAATTGCACAAATATTTTATTTTTGGAACAACATAGCTCAGCAACAAGGTTCATTTTTCTTTTCATTACTCAGTCTCTATTAAAGTAAAGCGTTTATAAAAGCTCTGGGCGCATGGAGAGAAAATTAGTTGCTCCTCCATGGCTAACAGTTTTTAGCTAATCACAATGCAGCTCCACATCACTCAGAGCAGAGCGGTGATTAAAACTGTGCCTGCAACAAAGCAACATTGTGCACAGCGATGACGTGCTCCAGTCAGAAACATCTCCCCTCTTGTTATGATTGGTATTCCCCAGATGTTTGACTTTGAGCTCTAGCTTGGCAGGCGAGGCTTTGTGGCTGCAATTCAAGTCCCAGGCTTGAGCAGCTCCAGTGTTTATCCCCGTAATTTACACTTTGTGATGGCTTATGGACAGTTATGTACTTGGTTTCATAGCCACCACTTCAAACTGAGGGCCTGATCCTGCCTTTATGGAGTTAGTGGTAAATGCTTCCCAATTCCAGCACTGGCAGGCGGCCCCAGATGACTAAACCATCTCTCAAAGCAAACAAGCCAATATAAAAGAACAATTTGGTTTAAAAACAATAAAAATAATGCCTGAAATCTTACTTACTAGGAAGTCTTCTTCACAGTACACCTTGCCATTGACATTGTAGAATGCTTTTCCTCGTAGTCTTCTCCCTGTCAAAAGATGATACCTGTCAGAATTTCGTGCTCCGTCCCCAAACCTGCTCATTCAGGGCATAAAATGGAAAGCAGGTCCTGCTGCACCTGTCTGCACGGCTGGGTCCTGGCCCTTCTCCTCCCCAGAGGGTCCATCCAGAGATGTGGGTGAGAATTAGGTTCTTGGCTCCATCCTGTCTTAACAAATTCCTTATCAACTAAATGTTATTCCTAAGTGCAGGTTATAGAACCCAGCTGATAGCAGTTCCTGAAAAATTTGAAATCTAAACCCAAAAATTATTATTCTGGGGAAAAAGGCTCATTTGTAAATTGAGACAATCTTCTTAGCAAGTGAAATCACAGCAGGCGTACACCCACTGCGTCTCTCCACAGGACCAAACCAGGGATCCCACATATGCATGTGTCTGTCACCTTTAAAAACATTAATACATTAATGAATGCCACAGCAGCTACACCCACAGCTCCCTGCCATACTAAAGCAGTACAAGGCACATGTGGCAGGGGATGGGCACAAAAATCACACTGAAAACAAGAGATTTCATTTTCAAGTTTGAACATTTGCCATTTCATTAGTGCTTTCGGAACTCTACTGACAAAGCCTGTGCTCATTGTTAACTGATGGCTCCCTTTGCAACAGAAATGCACAACAGACTCCAGAGAGTACCAACAGAAGGGATTAAAACCAGGAATTAAGAAACCACCAAGCCCACCAGTTTTTAGATACAGTAGATCAAGATCTGTCTTACACCAGAGCTGCTCCATTGAAAGCAACTCCACTTTATCAGTGTAAACCAGAGAGGGAAAACACACTCATCCTGACTCACTTCATTCCCACTCCGTGCCAGGGTCCCACTGGCCAAAGCTCCCCAACACTTGGGTGCTCTCCCAAGCCATTTGGAGCCTTGGCAAGCAGACAGCAAGGTGCCTACTATGGGTTGGCTGCTGTTAGCAGTGACACAGAGCAAGGAAGAGGGCAAGAGGCTCTGTATTTACAGGTCAACAGACAACCCCTCCCAGGTCACTGCCAAAGCATTTATTCCACAAAATGAGCGTGGGCATCTCCTACTGAGGCAGAGTAGTGGCTACACCATAAACACCACCGACCTTAGCGGAGGGTTTGACTGTGCAAGCTGAGCCAGCTGGCCAAGCACAGAGGGGCAGGAGCACTCTCCTCTGTTTCCATAAACAAAGTTGAGGAAAATATGATTAATTTTCAGTGTTTGAAAGTGCCTTTTACATGTTGCCACTGTGATCCGATCCTGGGAAACAGCGTGTGGCACAAAGAAGTTGGGATCTGGGCTGATGCTTTTGGGAAATCACATGCTGCATGTGGTTGTCTGGCGGTTTTACTGTCGTGGCTGAGGGAAATGCTTCTTTTGTGTGCACATTCTTGGGCTGTCGATCTCACGGGCTGCTGTCTCCATACTGCTGGTAGGTGGAGTCAGCTCTTGTTTGTCTTCCTAGCTGCCTGGTGGCTCTGGTGGGGACCAGGAGCCTGGTGGTGTGGGCAATGCACTGAGACTGTCCCATCTTCTCCGAGACACTCAGGTAAAACTGGTCCACTCCACACATCACCAGAACAAGGCATGGGGCTGGGACAGCAAGCAGGGGGTCACGAGGCCTCTCTTGACTCATGCAGGAGTAACCACCTCTAGATCTTCCCTCTTACTTATCCAAGCTGTTTTTAAACCCCTCCAGTGAAAGCTAAAGGAAAGGTAAATGGAAGGAAGGGAAGAAAAGGAAAGAGGCCAGAAGGGCTTTTTAAAGGACATGTTGGCCCTGCCACACCCAGCCTTAACACACAACTTGTCTTTCTTTAGATAGTGGAAACAAGGTAGCTGCATCCAGGACAGGGACCTGCCTTGGACGTGCTGATGCAGCACTTCCACCTTGCCAACACACCCTGCTCGAGCAGAGCCGGGGTGTTTGTTTCAGGCAGAGAAGCGCTGGCCATCACCCTCACCACATACCCATTATGGTTAGAAGGGCAGAGGTAATTAAGGACAAATCCTGAACTCCACTGCTGGAAGGATCTCTGCAGACAAGGAATGCCCTAATTCAGGGAGGCGTCAGCATCCCCCAACGCATTGCAGAAGCTGCACAAGGACCTTGTACATCCCGCTTTGTATCCCAGCACGCAGAGCCTGGCAGTGCTCAGGGTGACAGAAATGCCTCAAACTCTGCTCCTCTTGTTTCCTTAGCACAGCAGCACTGGCAGAAGCCAATGGGGTCAGAGCTTTCCTGGACTGGGAAGGAGTGGGAACCCTATGACTCAAAGCAACCAAGGTAAGACTGATGTTTTGGAGTGGCTCTCAAAGATGCTCATGTTACCAGACGCATCTGGCAGCTGATTGCCCTGTGACATGAAACAACCACCCCTCAGCCCAGCACAGCAACACTGTGAGCATCCATCTCAGCTGCTGCACAACTTGTGAGTACCTGCTCACTGCTCACACCCTGCCCTGCGAGCCCCCCACCTGCCAAACACTGACAGCTGACGTGGTAAAAACATCTGTTCTACACAGCCCTTGCAGAGCAACATCTTTCAAAAGTGATGTCAAATACCATTTTCCCCATTTTCCAGCTGAAAAATACAGGCCACTTATTAGGGAGCCAACTTGCCTGAACTCATACAGCAGGCAAGCAGTTTGCTCACATGATAATTACTACTATTAGCAATAATTAATAAGATAGACAGGCCTTTTACCTTAGAGGAATTTCATTCAGGGATCGTACAATAATTACCTCATAAACAAGAAACAGCAAGTTATCACACAAATAGCTGTGGCTGCACTGTACTGGCTTCTACACCCTGCATTATAGAATTAAAGGCAAAACTGTACATTCCATGTGCCCTCCAGAAGAGTTTGCTAAATGATAGCATTGAACATGGTCAACACCGAACTCTACAAGCGCCTGGGCACCATGTGAAAACCACAATCAAGAGGAAAGTGCTGGCAGTTGCAGCCAGGAAGCCCCAGGAGATGCAGCGTTGGTACCTCCCAGCCCCAGGCAGCGGGGCAGGTGCAGCACCTCGAGGTCAGGGTCCTGGCCTCAGGATCGATAGACTGGACAAGGCGGTTTCACCTCTCAAGGTCATGGAGTAACTCGGGGGCCTGCACAGCACCAGCCTGTTCTGTGCAGCTTGTCAATCAGGCAGAGATTAGAAGCTGAAAAACCCCTCAGGTTGCTTTAGCCAGCTGAGTGAAGTGCCTGGCCAGGCAGACACGGTGGCATCGTCCTGCCCACCAGTACACAGAGCCAACTGCTTGCCTTTGAACGACTGAGTGCAGCCAAGCCCATGTTACTATTTGCTTTCATAATATTGAAACAAAAAGTCAAGAGTTTCTGACAAAACTTGATGCAACTTGCCGATAGCTCATTATAATAACAATGAGGGTTATAATGAGCAGCCTAGCGCAGAGTTCACAAGTACGGGGTTTTACAGACACTGTGTTTCTCTCCCCCTTCTGCTGGGTACCCACCTTGGCACATCCACCTGTCAGACCAGTTTTCAGCAGCAGCGAGGAAGAGGCTGTTTCACACCTAACCTGAAGAGCAGCAGGTCGGCCAGGAAGGCGCGGGGGGACCATGGGATGGGGCAGAAGCCGCCCAGCCTGCAGCCCACATGTAACACTAGCTGTTACAGGGAAGCCTTTTTTCCCCGGAGTGCTCTTTAGAGCCTTGTTTTACTGTAAAACACTAAACTCATGTGCTCACAGTGACAACAAATGCTTGCTGCAAATAACTTCTCCGTTTCTTCACTGACCCCCACACAATTGAGGGGTAGCAAACACCAGGGTAAGAGGGTGCCACCACCTCAGTGGACCTCACAGATGCTCCAGCAAAGATTGCAATGTTTCATGCAGATAATCTGGATGTTAACAAAACGCAAGCTAGAAATGACTCTGTCCCAAGGAACCATCACAACTGGTGTTTGCAACCAAAAAGACAAGAATCCAAAAGAGGGCAGGCTTTTGGATCCTTTAAAACACACATAAAACCAGAATCAGCTCTAGGTTTTTAACATCAGTTTTCACCTGTAACCAGTTTATGAGTCTCTGGTATTTGAACGTATCAAGCAATTACTTCCTGCACAGTTTTTCCCCACTATGTGTTGCAAGCTAAAAGGAAGGAGGAATGGGACAGTTGTTGCTTTAGCAAAGGGTTCAACTTCAAGATTCAGCTTGCAAAAGGAAAAACGACCCACAGTTGACACAGGCTGTCCACAACTATTCTCTCCAGTCTCCACAACACTCAGCTGGGTGAAAACACACCAGCCAGGAAGCCAAGATGGGCTAAAACTTTTTCCAACGCTGTTTCACAAGCTGCTCCGGGCCCTCATAGAACAAAATGTGAATCAGACCGGGTTTTATGGTCTTAAGGAGGTGCTCCAAAAGAGTGCTGAAAACGTCCTGCCCCCTCCCCACTAGCCCAGAAAGCATCTTCAAAGCCCTCCCTGCCACTGCTGCAGTGGGGTATTTGCCTATGGGGAGGTGAGTTTATCGCGTCGCAGCCGTCGGTGGTAGATCTCCAGCCTCACACGGGATGATGCAACCGTGTCGGGGGCTCACCCTCCCCTCGCCTTTGTAAGACAAGAGATAGCAATGTCTCGCTGTCACAGCATGGTTATTAAACCTAATTACTGCTTGCAGCATGCTTTGAAGTTAAAAAGTGCCAAGCATTATTATAATATTTTAAGCACTTTGATGATTAAAAACATGCAACCATTGGGTAATAATCATGATTTACTAGCATTGTAGTGTAAGCAAGTTCATGTGAGAAGCCTGCATTGTCTCAGTGCCTGACGCTACTTAAAACCAAACAGCTCCCCTCTGACATAATGGGAATGCTGCAGCCCCAGCCTCGCCTCCCAGATAACGCCTCCTGCATCCCTGAGACTACCAACGCGCTGAAGAAAATACACCAGCGACCTCCTCGCCGTCATGATCCCTCTCAAGATAGTCTTGTGATGTGTGTGTCTCTTCTGTAATTTCAGCGTGAGAGGATGCACAGTGCGAGATGATGAATAATGTCCTTGCTATTCCTAATGTTACAGCTGTGTGGAACAAGAGGACTGTATTTTAGTCAGAAAATTTAATTAAAACATCCCCATACGGAACACAATCGCAAAGTTCAGCTGTAAGTACTGCTGCTAAAGATAAGAAAGTCATTAAAGCAGAGCTAATTAAAAGCCTGAACAGCCCAAGCTATTGCCACAGAGTATTATTCAAGCACCTGCCATTCCTGTTGGCTGGGGACATGCCTGGGTAGGTCTGACCACATACAAGCTCTGGGGCTGCTTCTCCCATGGGGACACAGCCCCCGGGAGCCCCTGCACAGGCAGTGTGTGAGGTGGAGGCAGGACCAGGCAGGATGGCTGTGGCTGCCCTGCCACAGCACCAGGGGCTTGGTCGAGTCCCTGGCACAGCCACGCGCTGCTCCCGCTGGGGAAGTGGCATCACCAGCGCTGGCCTTGTCTCACAGAAGCACCACAAATAAATACACAGTATCCTTCTTTACCAGCTCTTTCTGGGGGAAAAAAGTGTATCACATTGCTTCTCTCATTGGGATTTCTGCTGCTCACTTATTTTATGAGTTGTCAGTTCTAAGGCTGAGCAGAACACTCAGTGACAATCTCTGTACCCTGGACGCTTTGGTCCATGGCTCGCACGGCTTTCTGATCATGGCAGCCCCTGGCTCTTCATGCCTGACTGACCAGAGAACTGCATATCTGTTCTAGTTAGCAATGTTAAACATGGACCTAATTGCTTGTTAACTGCTCCAGACGCCATCTCTGCAGTAACTGATGTGACAGCAGCATCATCACCATCCCGTGTTAGCATCTTAAGTGACAGCCTCTCAAAGTGTTCAGACTGAAGTGACATGTAAACATACACACAAGATTAATATGCAACAACATTTGCTCAAATATTTCCCAGCTACCATAATAGGGAAGGAAAATTCCCATGTACTGTCCCAGAGCCCTGTACCAGTGAAACCAGACGCAAGGTGGCTGGTGCCCAGGTGACCTCCTGTACAGCCTGTGGACACCACGATGGGAACCACCATCCACAGCCTTGAACTAAACACTGCAGCTTCTCCTGCCGTGCAAGGTGCCATTGCCCTCTGAGGAGCACCAGCTTGCTCTCTAAGCATGTTTTAATGATTGAGAAACTGGGACCAAAGTAGCTCAAAAGCCAAAGGGTGCATGAAACATCCAGGATCCAAGCTGTTCTCCGCAGACCCTCTGGTTGGACAACTACTATTTCTGAAAAGCAGAAGCTAAACTTTGAGTCACTAGCTGATTTCAGGAGCGGAAACTTCCATGAGAAATACCAATTTTTACAAACATGGGATAGAAATTGAAAATATGAAGTCACAACAACCCACTTGTGCTGCCTCCTCTACCCAGTCATCAAGAGAAAACTGATGCAGAATTTCACCAGGAGATGTTTTCTTTCACTTGGTAGGAGGTTCGCCTGCTCAGGAACTAAAGGTCCTGCCAAAGCAAAACAAAAGCTTCCAATACTTTTTATTTGTTGCCATTTCTCCTTTAAGCACGAGTTTGGGCCTGCCATTCTCCATCCATCCCAGGCTTATGGCTGCCTATCTACACAGGGATTTTCTTTACACGGGGTGTTTGTCTCTCCACTCACTTGAGAACGGGGAGCACCAAGGCTGCTTTAGCCCCTGAATAACTGTTAGTTAAATTTCTCTCCTCTGTCTCCTCCAGGGGACTCACACAAAGCCACCAAGCAACTTGAGCACAACCTCTCCATGAGAGGGTCCTGTGCTGGAGCCGCAGCCCCATGGAGGGTGCTGGGGCAAGGTCTTGGTGGCAAAAGTGGCTGCAAGGAGGACTGTGCTCCAGCCCCTGGGCCTGGAGAAACTGCCATCCCCCACCCACCGCCCTGTCCCCCCTCACAATGCTCAATGGCCCAGGCTTTGTGAAAGGAGGGGTGAATTTGTTGGGCTTTCAGGGTTTCTAGGATGGGGGGGCCGGGGGGAAATCAATGCCAAATTCCTTTGAATAGAAGATACTGCTGTTGGCAGAAGCCACTTTTCACAGACTCCAGCCGTTTGAAATCTGAAACACTAAAAAGTGGCTACTGTGGATGTGCTGTATTCTTCTTTTCAAAGCAATCTGGCACAGAATTTTGCTCCCCTGTTTCAGGACCCAATCCTGCATTCCTTTCACGCTCAGACTCCCATTGACTTTAAGGAATGCAGGATTGGATCCTAAATGTGTGCTTTGCTCACACAATAGCTCTTCATGGTTACGATCTATTGAGGAAGGCACACTTTAAAAACCATTTGGAATTGCAGGCTCATCCACCAGGCCAGAATGCCTGTAAAGATCTTCCATTATCCCAGGGAAGGCCTCGGTGTGTGTATTACACACACACACAAACACATTCCCCTGGTTTCAAGCTTAAGGCACGGCTTAGATTGAGATGCATCAAAATATTTTGAGCACTGGCCTGATAGCTCCTAAAGAAACCACACGGAATTTTAGTTTCTGAAAAAAAAAACCAAAAAAAACCCAACACAACTCCAGGGAAAAAAAAAAGCCACCAAAGCAAACCCATAAGCAGCTGAATCTTTCGGATGGTTTTTCAGAGAACTTTTGTAAAAGCCTCTAAAAGACCTGCACGGGCTAAGACAAAACAGAGCCTTGCACTGGGATTTTTGGGGATGCTGTATATTGAGTTACGAGGCTATTACGATGCAAATCTCAAATGTACAAGCTTTTTACTTGGCCATAAACACAAAACAGTATACATTGTCCTTTCAGAAGAAAAGGTTTGCTGCTAAAATAGCAGAAGCCCTACGTAAATAACCAACATTCTTTCTGCCTGAGGTCACTGACTTGGCCTATTCAATTCCAGGCTAGTCTGGGATTTGACAATCTAAGCAGGGGAGAGGCCCTTTCCTTTTTTTCAAAAGAATGCTGGGATTTTATTTGAAATTTAAACTCTTGCAAACAAAAGGTGGCATCGTATGCTAGAGGCCTATGAAGGTGGAGTACAGGATGTGTATTGTTTTCTCCCTTTACATAGATTCTTTCAGGAAAGAGTATTCAGAGTCTGTGAACAAATTCTAATCAAATATTATCATCAGGTAGGCAGACATAGCAAGATATGAACAATTTTAAGAGATCAGGGTATTTCCTTTTTAAAAATATTTATGCAGGAAAAGAATAAAAATTGTTTTAAATTGTAATTTAAATTATCATTTTAAATAAATTATTTTAAAATCCTAATTGAAAATTCCTCCATAGTTGAAGTTCCTATACTAATTCATATTTGCACACTAAAAAGAGCTTTTCAGCACAAATTAGTTAAATTGTGGCTACAAAGTCAGTATTCATCCTCATTCTCTATCTTTAGTTGATCTGCCCTGAAGAGGTAGGTGGCAGTTAACTATTTTTCCTCCCGATTACCACTGGCGAGCTCCTAGACCCTCACAGAAGCGTGCTCTTGTACCATACCATTATCATTTCCATTTCTGGGCTGTTATCCAGGCTCAGCACTGCTCTCTGCTACGTGCCCCTCTCCAGCATGGCAACAACGTGCCAGCTCCTGCAGCACGGCCGTGCTGGTACCACACACCTCCCACTGCTGCGCTGAACCTGCAGCTGGTATAAACCGTGACAGCATCACTGAATTCATCACAATTCATACAAGCTGTAGACCTGCCCCAAGGTATTATCTTTGCCAGAAAAAAGTCTGTCTTTGCTATGCACTCGCTAACGTGTGGTAAAATCCAGATGAAAACAAGGCAGTTTATCATTCTGACGTATTTGTAGCCCAGGGTAAACGCTAGAGTCTCCTCTGCAGTTTACCTTAACCTGCCATGATGTCAAAATGAAAAACTTCATTATTGTCCCTAGGATTTTGCCTCGTGTCAGCTATGACACTGAAGGAAACACCCTTCTATCCAGAAAGCACGCTTTTGCTGCCAAGAAACCTTGCATTTCTGCACTGGGGCAGGTAACGTGTCTTGCTCTGACCTCTCTGAATCACTCGACACCACCAAAGCCAGCAAGCCCAAGACTGGGTGGAGAGAACGTGGAGGGTACATTGCTGCCCCAGCCTAGCTGCATGACTTAAACTGTCAGTCTCCAGCAGGATTATGTAGATAGACAGCTAATATCTTTTGTTACCTTGCTGGAAAACCCCACCTTTCTTGGCAGGGTATCCATAATCTCCCTGCCATGTTTACTCTAGTGTGGAATTCTCTCTTCCTTTCTCTCTCCTCCAACTCTTCGGTCAGGTTATTTAACCAAAAGGTTACTTAATGCTGCAGGGACAAGAAGATCTCTGACCTCTGCTACTCAGGCAAAGCATTCTTTTGCAGACCATATTATAAACTTAGCAGATACTTTCAAGCTTCCATATAATTTGCAGAAGTTAAAATTGGCAGATGTTTCCTTTCTCTCCCACTTATGTATTTATTCTGTCCCATACCACCCATCAATTTCAGGGTTAAGGTATAAATTATTTCCATGGAGCTCCAACAGAAGAACTTATGTTGAAAAGGAGTTTGTAAAAACATAAGCCAAGCATATATTTAAAAACAGAAATGCCTGCATTGATCTAATAGCTATTTTGGGTCTATATGTTAACATGTATCTTAAAATATATTTCTTCATAAGCTAGCAAGCAGACACACTAACAATGAAATGTAAAATAAAGCTCCAAATGTACTTCAATTATGATTTTTTCTTTTCAGGGTTGGGTGTACAAATGTGAAAAAAAAAGCGAAGAAGGGGAAAGCAACACAGACCAGGTAAAAACAGTGAGAGGCCTCCCA
This sequence comes from Aegotheles bennettii, assembly GCA_013398125.1. Lineage (NCBI taxonomy): Eukaryota > Metazoa > Chordata > Aves > Caprimulgiformes > Aegothelidae > Aegotheles > Aegotheles bennettii. Next base: position 46,816 of record VZRW01004275.1, on the reverse strand, counting down.
CCACTCAGCAAGCTGGAAGGAAGGGGGTATAGTTCTTCCCCCAAAGTAGTTTCCACTGTGGGAAGGTTTCGTGGTTTCATCACAGACTCTGCTTGTTATCAGCAAGGAATTCCACTTTTCCAGCTGCTGCCTGTAAGCCAGGACTTAAAAGAGTACTTGTCTTATCACACTATCCCACGGTCCCACTGCCAGCCCATTCTGTGGCAAAATAAATCCATCAGCAAACTGCAGCCCATTCCAGCCCAAGTCTTCCTGACTCTGCAGGACACAACCTTCCTAAGCAGCTTTGCTGGCCACTACCCATGCAACGTGGTAGGTGGTTTGCATTCAAGCTCCAGCAAGAACCACCATAACGGCAGCAACGAGGATCCATCGAGTGTGGTATCCTGTCTCCAGCTCTGGATAAGAGTGGAAGCTCAATGGGAAAGAGCATTAGAAACAGGGCTTGCACAGGCTGATGTGTTCCCAAGAACAACCTCTCAGCTTCCAGCAGCCAGCACTTAAGGCCTTCCTGCACCACGGGTTGCATCATAACTATTATGTTTAATAGCCTCACTGGACCAATCCTTCTTTAATTTGTCTAATTCCTCTATGAGATCATTTATACTTTTGGCTTCCACGCTGTCCCTATGGCAGCAAGTTCCACAATTTCATTATGCATTGTATGAAACATTCCCTTTTGTTTGTTTTAAACCTCTGCTGATCTCAAGCTTCTGCTGCATCCTAAAGAATGAAGCAGCCTCTACAGCCACCACCATCAGACTAGAGACAAGCTCTGTAAGATGAAACTTCAGTCTTGAACTGCACCTGGAAACGAAGGGGATGCAGATCACAGCTACAACTGGTATTTTTATCTAGCAGCTTTTTGAGACTTCGCTCAGGTCCTCATTGTACAACACACAAGTGGACACATAGAAGTGGAACTGAGAGTCCCTGGCTCAAGAAGTTCAGTGTCTGTCTGTGAGTTCCCTGGAAGGAGACATGACCAAGCCACCAAATTCTGCACTGCCTGAAGTTGATGAGCAGCCTTCATGAATGCTGAACTACTATAATATATGCAGGAGATAATTTTTATGGGAATGCATCCACAAGAAGAACCCCCTGTATTCCAGTAACATTAAAGAAAGAAAAAAATAATAAACTGTTTGGGTCCTACTGTCACCTGGACATTCACAGCAGGGCAGGAGACTCCACTTGACAAACTTAACTAGCAAAAGTTAGGTAAACTTGTTGAACTGAGGGCACTGTAGATCCCTTATCATTGCTACCAGGTTCCTTCTTACAAGTCATTATTCTCTTCCTCATTCAAGTTCAGCCTCAACTAAAAATCATAGCTTAGCCTGGCTCTAAAGCAGATGATCAGGAAGCTGATCAAGAGCTGGAACCACAAGTCAGATTGCTGAATGTCATCTCTGCACAGAGTGAGTTGCAGCATCACCTTCTCTCTTAATGCTTTGTACTTCTATATAAGTATGCTGTACAAAAGTAGTGGACACAGCCCAATCCTGTGGCAACATGCAAGAAAGCCTCAAGGGAGATGAGCAATTTCCCTAAACTATCTTCTGCACTGTCTCACAAAAACAAGAACAGATTTGCACAGGAACAGTTTGCTTTCTTCCTCCCAGTAGCATCATATGCGTCAGCACCTCAGTGTGAGCAGCATCAAAGGGCGCTGCTGCTGAACCTAAACACACCAGCAAGGCTTGATTTGAGTCACATCCAGAAAGTGTTCGGCAGCCAGCACCAATGGCACCCACGTGTTTGTGAAATCAAGCTCAGTGATCAATTCTCATTCCCTTAAGATGAATCTTCACAATAAATTGAGATTATTAAGATTCACAGTGCCTAGAGATGGCATCTTGACCAACAGCTACAACTTTCTTCATGTGATAACAGAAGAATGTATCAGGAAATGGTTCTCAGGACCAGAAGTGCTAAGAAAGCTTAGAAAGGTTAGTACACAGTGGAAAAAAAGATTGACATATTCTCAGGGTGGCAAAATATTAAATCATTCTGCCAGTTTTGAAGCACATTCTTTGTGTTTAGATTATTTAGCAGTAAGCTTGAAAAAACTACACAGAGAGACAACTCTTCTCTTGGTCACACTGGTGAAGAATTATGGTGAAGAACTATGGTGAAGAATCACACTGGTGAAGAATTATACCACTGTTAATAACACTATATCAGATTTATTCTGCATAACTTTGAACAAAATCTTGCTAGAATCTTAGATAGGGCTTTTAAATCATATTCCAGTATACTTTGCTGTAAATAACCCTGAAAATTATGGTTTCACTGAATCACTGAAATGAACTGGGACTTGCTTAGCCAATTCGAAATGTAATCGGGAATCAGCCCCAAAATGGCCTGCCCTTGGTGTTTTGCGGTGGACTGACCACAGCTTCCTGCACCAGGTCACATCAGAACTAAAACCACAAGCAGCTTCCAAGACAGAGAGCTGAATAGGTAGCTCTCCTGATAGTACACTCACTTCTTTTGGCACTCAGGTACAATAAGGATATTGTTCCTTTAATGCTTAGCTTTCCTTTTAAGAAGCATGTGAGATTTCAGCCAATTCTCCCCAACGATTAGTTCAGGATGAACATACTTAACTCAGGATTCAGCTGGAAAGAGCCCAAGTAGATGCAATCAATTTTCCACTAAATCCACTTCCTTCCTCTCTTCCCTACCCAGCATGAGACATCAGCTCGGCACTACAGCCAGTAGTGACTAAGAGAATAAAAACCTCTGCCTTCAGCCATGCTCATATCAAACTTGGTTATTGCTTCTTTTGATTTTCCCTGGTTTTCTGTTACTGCATATGCTGTCCACTAGCCCAGCATTTGGGCTAGGTGGAAAGCCAGCTCTATGGCAAATACGAAAAAGGAGCTATACAGCAAACCACAAACACCAAACGCATTGGCTGCTGTAAACCTCCAAGTTATTTGTTCAGAACTGCACAGAATCAGTGTGGAATTTCACTGATAAAGGACAACTTTCCCCTTTGCACATATTTAACTAGAACCTCCCTGAGGTTTCAATGCGCAGGTACTGTATGTCTGCATCTGCCAGCATCTGTGCTGTGCCATCTCTGTGTAACACCAAATTATCTCCACCATCATCCAAACACCACAGCACTTCTGAGATATCAGCTGCTTCACTTGAACCAGTCTCATGTAGCGCTGCCTGAAAAAGAACAGTTGTAACAACAAGGATTATTTGCTACTAGAATTTAACCAGGGTAATAAAAAATAAGATCTGTTAAAAAACAAGGCTTAGAAAACATGATCTGCGGCTCTCACCTACATGCCTTTTTAAGCATTTAAGTAGAGGATTTCCACCATCCTTTACCCAAGTGTACATATTCTCCTTTGTTAAATGGAAACAGCAAAACAAGTCCTGGTGGCTCTGTATTATTTAGGCTTTCTTCCTCTAGAACAGTGCTCTCCGAACTTTTTGATTGTGCTCCCTTATGAGTAAGAAGTATTTAAGCATGCACCCCCAATACATGTATATTTATTTATAAATTTTATATATCTACTACTGAAGTATTTTCTTTCTATACCTCAATGGATGGTCTTGAGCACTCTCTGGGGCACCGGCACCCCAGTTGGAGACTGCTGCTCTTAAGAGACCACTGGACTGCTAATGCTGATTCAGCAAATTGTTTCCATAGGTCTGAATTTACACTGCTCTGGTTCCTAAGGTTAGCAATCCACTGACTCGCCCAAATATCTGCATTATTTCCAGGAAAAACTTAGCCTGGAACACAGTGGGAAGAGTGACAGTGTAGAGTACCCAGGCAGGCAGCTGAGGTGGGTGACTGAGGTTCTATGCCGATATCCAATTTAACGCTAGGACATCACACTTGTGTTTTAAAACACATTGATAGACAACCATTGAGACACAGCAATCAGTAACCAGAGATGATTGCTAAATCCATTCCTGCTTTTAAATATGCATTACATCAGACACCTTTCACTGTGCACAGGTACAACTAAAAGAGCTGGCAGGTACTAGTGCATGTATTCTGCATGTGTGCTGGCTCTGTCACTCACACTAGCAAAGCCAGCTGTACTTTCAGGAGACAGCAGCCACTGCTGATTTTATTTCTTCCTAGGAGATACTTCAAAAGTTTCTCTTCTCCACATCTTTGCCTATTTCTTGCCTAGCTCATCATTCACTTTAGTTACCAGCATTCCACAGTGCAAGTTCACAGGAATGTGGCAAACAAAGATTCAAGGCAAGAAAAATCGGCTTGGGGGCTGGGAGAGAGGAGGAGAAAGAATCAAGCCTCTGGAGGCAGGGAGCACTGCTGGCAGCAGAGTCCCTGGCAGAGAGGCAGGCAGGAGGTGGGATCCCCTTCCTGAACACAGGCAGGCTGCTGCCTGCGCCAAGGCTGGGCTGCAGGAGCAGGCAGGGGATGGCAGTGCTAGGGACCGACCGGCTGAGTCACGGGGGAAAGGCAGTAACAGCAGACGGGGAGATGAGGACAAGGTTGTACAGGGCCCCAAAGAGGAAAGGGAAGGAACGCAGGGGTTTTTGCACCTGTAAAGGCCCACAGGACACAGACCCATTCCTCAAGTACTAAATGTCCGTGAGAAGAGGCACGGAACATGGGAATACACTCAAAGTGATTACACTCCCGATTCCTCCAACACTTCAAGAAAATAATTCTTACTTTATTTGAATGTAGAGCCAGGAGAGGCGGTGAGGGGGGACATCAAGAGAAGGTGACTGGTTAAGGGACAGCACAGAGTGTCTGTGTATCAGGTACCAGCCCCAGCCAGACTGCTTTCACCCTCTGCAGCCCAGCATGGACACGACAGCGTATCACATTATCTCTGCTGGCTGCCAAAGTGCCCTGCCTGTGCTCAATCAGATACCAGCCCTGGGAGCTGCCAACTGGAGTCAATAACCCCATACATGCAGGAGTACTGACTACGGACTGGACCTCGGCCATCAGGGAGGCCATGGTGGGGTTTTGCTTCAGGTTTGTTTTTATCAAGTATTCACTGTACTTAATTCAAGACTGTGGGATTGAGCTTGCAAGCATGAAGATTTCCTGTTTTCATTTGTGTCAGTTCAGTGCAGGGCACCTGCATACAGGTTTCATGCCCATAAAATACTTGGGAGTTTCTACATAATGCCATAAAATAATTCCTTACTATATCTGGTATGGTGTGCATAAAGCTACATTGCAAAATTACCTCATTTTTATACAAGTAGAGGGAATAGGCTCACCTAAAGACAAACCACACATCAGTGTGGTGAGAACAGGCTCCTGCTGCCCAGCTGAGGGCTCATGCCACTCTCCACGAAGTCAAGAATACTTCTGACCCCAGCTGAGTTTGGCCATGAGTATGATAAATCTAAGAAGCCCTGATAGAAGTTCTGGTCAAAGGCAGTATTTTCAGGAAATGAGATATTTATTGGAAGGGGGGAGAAATGCTTTCTGGCTAAGATCAAATGTACTGAATTTATTTCATTGCGCTGTGTTTTGAGGGAGAGAGGCAGAGAAGAGCAGTTGGGAACAAGAGCTCTTCCCCACCTGGGTCAAAACCAAGCTAAAATTTCCTGAGAAGTCCAAGGATAGGAGAAAAACTTCCACTGCTGGTAAATAACTCTGAAGAGTGGCCTGTAGATGTCAATTTACCAGAACCAAGCTGGTCATTCTGTAACAGTTTATAAACAGGCAAAACATTTGGCTCGTGTCAAATACCAGGAGTCAAAGCACTTTCCCTGGTGCCCAAGGACAGCCCACTGCAGCTATAATCATCCAATCCTCCTGAGTCCTGTCATTTAAATGAGAAAAAAATTATGGTTGTTTATGTAGGCTTCAGGCCAAGCCTGTTTCTCTGATAAGCTTCTCTGGTGCATTTGTGTCTCACATCCGATTTAGAGTCCTCCAAATACTGGAGACAGCATTCCTTGGATACTTAAAGTAAATTAAAAACACAACGTTAGGCTTGGACAGAGGAATGGGAACGTTATTCACGTGGCCCATGCACTAAGGGCTCTGGGGAGTGGTGCTGGGAAAGCAGTCTTTGTAAAATCTTACATTAGTCCATGTATTTAATGACATATAATCCTCAAAATGGTCCTCCATAAACTGTAAATATGCATTATTTGAACAAGCAATTATTTTCAGTAGCATGCTGCAGCAGCTGTATGGCTTGGCTGCCAGACACTGCAAGTGTTTCCTCCAGCAAATGCATCTTTTTGTGATATAACAATAATTATTTAATAATTTACAGAACTTCTCACTTCTCCAGTACTTCAACCTCAGGATCTCCAAAGTATTTCAAAATATTTAAGAAGCCGGCACAGTATCACCCACTTGAGATTGGTGAGAAGAATTATCTCCACAAAGGCAACACCAGACAGGCAAAGCAACCTGCCCAAGGTGACAAGGAATCCTGTAGCGAGCGGAGTCCTCTGACTCACAGGGCTGATTTACCTCTTCATGACTGCCAACCTATTCATTCTCTCAGCTAAGAATTTATTTCTCTGCCATTTGCCAAGATCCTCTGTCAGAAGAAAGCCTGAAAGACAGAATGCCAAAGTCTGCTGCCACTGTTTATTTTATAAGTGTTAAGTTGAACTTAAAAAAAAAATATCTTTTATTTTGTTTGTACATGGCAAGATTCTTTATGGGAAACATCTTTTCCTGACCCACAAGGAGTAAAAGCATCCTTAAGGTGAACAGTGGCAGTGGAAACTTTTTATCTGTAAAATTAACTTGTAAGACAAAACAGAGGCTGCCTTCCAGCGTGGAACATCAATGAGTTTTCAGGCCATACATCTTTCCCTTGAAATAAGTAGTAAGCAAGAACTATTATTAAGGAAGAGTTAGTAGCCTAGCCTGGATAAGAGGCATGGATGAGGTGCAAACCAAGAGAGCCCTTTTGTTAGACAGCACATGAGGATGAAGGTAACAGAAGCAGCAGAAACAGACCTCCCCTTCACACTGTGTTCTTCACTAAGATCTGTCCTCGCTAGGCAGGACTTGCAGGCAGGAGTGAGGGTGAGTGTGTGGCTGGGCAAAGGGGAGAGGAGAGGTCCTGCCACTGCACTGCAGCGTGGCACCAGGGGAAGGGACAGCAAGAATTCCAAGACTGGAGACAGCAGGGAAACAGGTAACAGGAATAAGAACAAAAAACTATTCAGGTGTAGAAGTACACAGGGAGTGTGGAAAAGGAACTTTGCTGGTGAGGAAGGACAGACTGATACTTTGTGGCTGCAAAGTGGTATGATCTTGCCTCCTTGATAAGGGGATGATGAGGTGCCAGCAGTCTGGAGTCTTTAGACCCTGAGAACTTGGGAGATTTAAGAAAAGCCTAAGATATGCATAATGAGTCAAAAGGGGAAATGACCAGGGTACAGTAAGATTTCAAACATTGCCAAGGGCAAGGAGGCAAGCTCAGTATTTTCTGGAAAAAAAAGGTACTGACATTCACTGACCAAGATAGGCACCACAAAAGAAATGATCAGTTGGTTGTAGAAGCACCCATTTACTGGGTGCTGAAGTGATGAAGGACAAAACCGATTAACTGGCACATGTGGAAACAGAATTGATTTATTGTTAAGAAGCGATGACAATCTATATTAAATCAGAAATTATTTAAAAAGAGCTATGGCATTCTGGGGTCTAGTTTTCAGATGAATAAAGGATCAAGGACATCACTAAAGCACTTTGCAAAATATTTAGGGATAACATATAGCAGAAACTAAGGTCATAAAAATTACAGGAAGCCAACACCACGTGTATCTCCTTTCATTCATTTTCTTTTTCACTTTTTTTCTTCCCACCTGTTTTTTTCTTTGTTTTTAGGTAATACTTAAAAATTACAGAACCTGGAAAAAGGAAACAGAAACATCTGCTGACAATGTCAGTGACTGGCCTGTGCTATGTTCAGGATTATCTGGATTTCTTCCCCTTTGAGAGATGAACTCAACAGCAGGCCAAGGGAATCTTTTCTCTCGGAGAAACTGAGATGTGTTCCAAGAAAACATTTTAAGCAGGCAGAGGGGAAGGCAAGAAAGAAGACTAAGACTATTGAGACCTGCAGATAATAAATGCTAATAAGGAAACAGGGACATTTTAGCAAATCTTGTTATACTAAACAATAGGTGGCATTCCAAACACACAGAACTATGCAAGGAAGTGATTAGGTTCTCTGTGGTTTTTACAGAGAAACAAAACACAGAGGCAGAATCTTTGGAAATTAGAGTATATTTTTAATACTTTGTATTTTCCAACCCCTGAAAGAATCACAGGTGCTGTCAGTGATTGGTTCCACATTACAAAATACAAAAATATTGTGGGAGGAATACATCTATGGTCAGTCAATCAACACAGAGAAAAGTTTCCATCATTAGTTGCCAGGCAACCCCCACCAATTAAAATTACCATCAAAAGCCATGCATTTAATGCTAGAATAATTAATAGCAGAACACAATTACTACCTTTCAAGGAAACAAGGAGACAAACCACTAGCCCCCATTGCATGTCCTCTGATAATCAGAAATGGGGAATGGAAATGTTTTCCATTACTCTGTCATACTCTACATATCAACACCATCTTTCCCTGGGTGTCAGTCTCCAGATCTACCAACATAGCTGCTAAAGCAGCCCTCAGAAGAGTGATGCTCTTTATTAAGACCCCCCAGCCAAAAAAACCCCTAAGTACATGCATCTTCAAGCATCTGAGATGTCCCCATGAAGGTGAGGCTTCACACAACTGGCCAATCAGATGAGCCACCCTAAAAAACAGGTTCTCTCCCAGAATTGAGCCGAGTTCATTTAAAGCAGTCATAGAATTGAAAACCTTTTGTGCCATAACATCTATTAGTGTTGTCTGTAGAAGGAACAGTCAATTTATCCATCACACAGACTGGTGCCCCGCTGTACTAGGGCTAGCTGGGACAACAGAAAGCAGTGCAGAGAAACTACCAAATAGCTCCTAAAATATAAAACCCAACTAAATACATTCTAAATAAAGGAGAGTTTCCTGTGTCAGAAATACCTCAAATATTTTTGATTACCCTTTTCCCATCCTATCCTTTTCTGTTTTTCTAAAGCCTGGAATACTATCAGACTCACCACAGATCAAGATAAAGGAAACATTCTCCTACCAATCAGTACCGAAGGTACTTGGGCTCGTACATGGGCTGGTATCCAAGTTTGACTTTTAATTACCAGAAGACAAGATTACATTCCTTTGATGAGACTCATTCATGGTTCAGAGTCTTGCGCAAGGTGAACCCAAACTGTCTGAGGCCAGCTGTCACCTCCACCATCCAACTGCCTCTTTCTAAAGCCAGCACCTCCCTTTCCGGGAGTTTTGCACTAATGGGTTTGTCTGGGACTGCAGTTGCAGACATACCTGAAATAGCTTTTAACTGTCTGTCCTGATAGGTGCTAAAGTGGAAATCATGGGGCTAAGCACAGGCTGTAACTCATCCCAAAGATGCAGAATGACTCAGGCAAAATTCTGCACTCCTGCAGCAATGCTGAAGTTCACCTCAATCACACGTCTACACAAACCGCAGCCTTCACGGCACACACAGCAAACCCTTCAGTTCCTTTGCCCAACCAAACTCACACCTCTCCGGAGTGATTGACTTTTCCCATGAATCACACCACAAAGTAGGTGCCCCAGACACAGTGCGTCAGGACCTGCTGCCAGCTCCAGTTCTGGCTCGGAAACCACCAAACATTCAGGTGGCCACGAATTCAATCCCAACGCAGGGATCCTGAGTCGGGGATGAGTAACAATCGCAGCTACGCAAGTCCAGGGCATCCAGCTCTCACGCTCCAGGCCACGGGGGTCGGGGAGGAATGTTCCCACATGCACAGCACTGAATCACCCGCCGGCTCGTCTTCCCCTGAGCACTAGGTATTAGCCAATGGCTCTGGCAGGATTACAGACCAAAAATCCCAAAATTCCAGTCTGCTCCGGTTTGACAGTGTGTGGTTAGAAAATGGCAGGGAGAAGTGTGCAAGGACTTCAGCTACCTAGCAGACTTTCACTACACAGCAATGTATCCCTCGCAGCAATACTCATTAACTCCTCTCCATTAAGTGTTCTTGCTGTGTTTCCTTGTGCTCAGAGTTGCAAAAAGCAGTGGCAGAACAACGAAGAGATACTGAACCTGCGGCTGAGACACCCAAAAGTCAGCCACGAGGCACCGAAGAGTTAAAAGACACTGACACACACACACACACATTGGTACCACTGTGGTTAGCAACTCTAACACTGGTGGACACACTGTAAAGATTTGACACTGAATTTTTATTCTATGTGAAAATCACATTCACAGAGAATTTAATTTAAGACTACAAAGCAAGTACTGGCAGTGTGCAATTTGGATGCAGTGGCTCATGCCAAACTTATAAATATGCTGTGGGGACAGAATAAATATGTATTTAAAATGAATTTTCCACTGGGAATTTGGGTATTTAAAAACTCACCAACTGCTGATAAATATATACTGAAGGGACACAGCTCCCTTAAGATGTTCTGGGCCTTACTACCACCAAGAACAAACAAAGGTTCAACCCAGGGCAGCAAATACACAAAAGACCATTTCCAGTGTCACAAGGAACTTCTCCCTACAAGCCAGGACACGAGCAATGTCCTATGAATAGACACCTACACAGAGTAGCACTGAGTGGCCTCAGCCAGATGGGAGCTGTGGTCTCCAAGACTTACTCTGAGTGTAAAGGCAGGTTGCATCCACAACCAGGAACCAGTTCTCCTCTCACATCAGTTGGAGGGCAGTGCTAATTCAGAACTGCTCTTTATACCTCCAGGGCAACAATACCTACTGCTACAGTTGTCCCATGTGTGCCTTTAAAAATGGCAGTGCTGTCAGCCCTTGCTGTGACCCTTCTCTTAGAGGCTTGCAGCAATGAACTTGTGAAGTCTGGACAAAGGCTGGTGCTGAGGCGGCAGCAGCACCAGGGATCAACTGAACTGCGGTACCTTTACGAGCTGTCCCTTGAAATGAAACTGCTGTACAAAAACCCCCACGAGTGTTCCAGTCCGATCAATAGCTACCAGGTAAGAAGCGAGCTGCATACCTTTGGGATTATACAGTTTGCTTTAGGCTTCTGATTGATCTTGCAGTGATTTCCTGTGCCTTAAAACCAGTGGCAAAAGAGCAAATTAAAGACAAATGGCATGCTCAAACATTTACCTTCATGTAAGAGAACAGAATGTGTCCTTAGCTTTTATGGTGAAATACGCCTCAGCTTTGAGAGTACAGAGGCTTCAAACCCTTAGCTCTGTAAAGCTCATTCCCCAGCCATCTCCTGCACCCTCAGAGTAACAAATAAAACCCAATATTCCTCCCTGTAAAGATTTATCTTACTGCAGTTTTTACAGTCATTGCCACTGGATTAAAACTTTCAGCCTGAGAAGATGCTGTGGATGGCATTATGATCTGCAAACTGGAGGCACCTGATAAATTATCTCTGTAACGAGTATCAAATAGAGCACATTAATTCCTGCAACTCAGGATCACCTGCTCTCAGAGCACACAAGCAATCTGGCATTATTGCAATTACTCTTCAAGAAATCCTGTCATGCTCCGAAATACTACCAAGAGGGATTAGGCCATGAGCTTTTCAGGCAGACATTTTTCAGCTCTTGTCTTCCATAAACAAAATCTGCAACTGAACTCCTGCCAAAACTCAAATTTTATACTTAACAGAAGGGACAGGGTATGTTGTTGCCTGAATTCATCTCTGTTATTTAACATTCAGCAAAGCGTGCTTACATATGAGTAACAGAACATATTTAAGCACATGCCTTAAGTGTTTAGCTGAATCAAGGCCTAAAAGAGGTTCCAATGGTGTTAGGGCTGAGAAAGGATTTCAATCTACATTTAGAACCACCCTAACAAGCTTTAGTTGTTTTCTGTAAGAGACTGGATAAAGATCTACACTGAACTATTCGATCCCAAGGAAACCAGATCGCTTTGGCTTTTACGTTACCTGAAGAGAATTATCTGACCTTTGAAAAAAAGCTATCTGAGGAGCATGGCTCTTTGCAGAAGACAACAGGGGTTTACACAGAGGCATAACAAAAATTAACTGACTTCTGAGATGCTGAACTTGCTCAGTTATGGCAGCAAGGCTCAACTATCCAAAGCTCACTGAGCACACTGAAGAGGCAGAAATGCAGCATTCTATTTTAAAATATAAAATGTGCCTGCCAGGTAGGTAATTTAACTTTTCCTTTCCATTCTTCTGACCTCAGCTCACTGACAAGATTTCCTTTTTTTTTTTTTGAGGAGAACAGGTACAACTCCAAATCAATATATTACTAAGTTTTATCCCCAAATTGCCAGGAAGACAATGAAGAGATTTACCATCTGAGCATTCTACCAAAACATCTAAAGGAGACAGAAGTCTCCTGTTTATTTGCTGTATCTCCAAAATATTTCCTCATCTTTCTGCATTCATGTTCTCAAGAGCTGACCACCATCACTGCAGAAGAGCCCTGAGAATCCATCTCTGCACCCTCACACTTGTACACTCTAGCAAGGCTGGAGTCCTCACAGAGGTGCCTGCATCTGTGAGCATATTTTGGGTTTTCCTCTTAATTACAAGCAACACAAACCCTCCAGCAATGGTGTGATACATGATGGTCAGAGTTGAAAAGGACAGCACTGGGGCAAGTGCTATATGCTCCCTGGGAGGCACAGGATGGCCCATTCTGCCCTTTTCAACCAGGGCACCTTGACAGGCAGCACTCGACACCAAAAGCAAAGTTAAACTTGGAGGAATTTAAGAAGGGACTCTGACTCGGGCATAATTTCCTACCAAGGGTCTCTTCCCACTTCTCTGCATAACTGCACTTGTCTTTGCCGAGCTGAAAATACTCACTGCCAAGTGATGAAACAAGGCCCTTGGAGGCTCCATCACTCATTATTAAATTTCAGTCTGAGTGGTCTCCAAACTACAACTTTTCCTAAGGGTTTGAAATTTTTATTTTTTAAATTGTAGCTGGTTAAATATTGGGCCCTTAACTAAATCAGACATCTTCAGGTACAGACTTTCTTCTTCAGTTACTGCCTTCTAGTTCTAAATTTCTCCACTGAAAGAAAGCTGGAGGAGAGTTTGGATCATTCTTGTTGCTTGGGAAAAAAAGAGGGGGAAAAAGAAAAAAAGCAAGCCTGAGCTCTGACTCTGTGTCAGATTTCTAAATACACATAGGAACTAGTGCATCAAAACTGTTTTAGGCAGAGTACCAACATATTTGTCCAGTCTCCTGTCACAAGCTCAGAAGGAGTATTAGTCTGTTCTGTTACCTCTTGCCTAACAAATGTCATTAGTGACCACCCAGTTACCTATGTATTGAATTCAAGAGCTGGACTCAACTTAAAACACTTTCCAAAGGGACATTTGGTCTTAATTTGAAAACAAGGAATTGAGAATTTGCCACTTCTTTTGCTATTTCATTCCAGCAGTTAATCATCCTCTTTGTATAAAAAACTGTCTTTGATTTCCTATTTTAATTGTGTAATTTCAGCCTCCAGAAAAGATCTCTCCTGTTTTTGTCTCTAGTATGTATGAGACCACTTTCTAATACTGTTTTCTGGTTGAAGTGTTTACAAGCTCTAGCCACATGTCCCTCCCATCATACCCAAAATACACTGGGCTCTCACAATTAGTTTCCTCCAGGCTTTCATCATCTGTGTAGCTCCTTTTGGACTCTCCAGTTTTTCCTCACCTCTTTAAAAGTGGGCACTAAAACTAGAGCGCAGGATTCTCACCTGGGTCCCACCAATGTCACATTGGAGGTGAAATGAACTCCCTGCTCAGACTGCAGTACTGTGAGAAGTTTCCATTTGGCTGCTTGTAAGAGATCCTTGTAAAGCCTTGTCAGCAGCACACTCCAGGATGCAATTCCCATAGATGGGACCCGCATGCCTTGTTCCCAAGGTCTGGATCTACTGGCACTGTCCTGAATCACTCTGGTTTCCCCAAGGACCACACAACCCCAAATAAAGTAGAAAATCAAATAGTTAATGCAACACCCCCTTTCCAGCTATGCTCATTTTGATACTCTCTTGGAGCAGGGTCGAGAGGAAAAGCTCTGCTTTTGACTCACAGTTGCATGAGGCTGAACCTAAGCTTTGATCCAGCTTTTTACCTGCACTCAGGCACAACTGCCATGTTAGCAGCACACCCACCTTTTCAGTGCCTAACGTAAAGTAGTCCCCACACATTCCCCTTCCAATGGGATTGGATCAGAGGTTGCAGACATAAGGAAATCCAAGCCCTTCTTACTTGTGAAACACTCTGGCAGATGCTAGCCGGGCCCTCCAGCCCGCGAGCAGCACAGCGAGAAGCTCAGAAGACAACCTGGAGCACTGTTTCCTTGTGCGTGACTCACAGAAAGCCGTGTGAATCACGAAATTCCACCGGCACCGCGGGGTGGGGCAAAGCTGGGTTCTGAATGGACATGTCTCAAGTTGCCCTATGGTAGATGTACACTGGCCACACATACCTCACCAGAACAGTCAGAAAAGCTTGCTGGGCTTTTGAATAACCAAGTTGGGTTTGTATTTTGCTGTTAAAATACATTCCTCAGCCCTTATACATTCTTCTGAGGAACAGAGTGACCTGTGTACAGACCCTTGTGGTAGCAAAACATGCATCCTGACTACTTAAAAAAAACACTTCTGCTCCAGAGAAGAAGCTGGAATTCACCCATACAATTAGGTTAGGTTAACGTTGACAATGAGATCTTATCCGATATCATATTTTGTAATCCTCTGCTAAGCAGGATGCTGTTCACTTTGGGAGCCAACGAAATAGCTCCTCATTCACTTGTCAGACTTAAGCAAATTGAGACTGATCCCTGAAGGTTTGAGATCAGTTTATTCTAGAACCTGGTAACAGTCCAGAATCATTTATAAAGGTCACTAAATTCTATGTTCAGGTTGTAGGTTTCTTTAAACTAATATTTATCTGTACAAATCTCAGGAGAAAAGACAACACTTCTCCTTTCACAAGTGAACTTTAAAATGGTCTTTTCATTATCAACTTATTTGGTTTTATGCCAATAATATTTTACTCTTTTTCTAATCCTTAATTAATCCTTTTTATAAACAATTTACGCTTGACATATTCTGCTCAGAGTAAATCTTTCGCCGTGTTTATGTATCACAACAAGATCTTCAACATCCAGACAAATATTTTCATATATTAGGAACCTAAATAAAAGTGTGCGTATATCAAGAAAAATTCCCTGACTCCTGAAAATTGAGCTCTCATAATTCCCTTGAAGTCGGTGGGAATTTGTGAGCATTCAGCAATTACAGACAAGACACTGAGGAAGCTTCCAACTTAAGTTCACAATGCTTGACTTGGGGCAAACACTTCTGAAAGTGCTGCCCTGAGTTTTCCAAGTCCTGTTTCCCTGGCAAATCCATCACTTCTCCAAATCACATACAGAAAACATCATTTTCAGATGCATTCAGATTAAAAGAGAAACTCAAAAAGGTCCTGAGAACAGCAAGAAGGAGACAGTGATTACCTGCAAGTTTTCCTCTAAAAAAATAAAATATTTTAATAGCTCAAGGTGTTTCAACGTGTAGTTTGTGTTTGTTCTTATCACATTCAAACATAAAGAGAACAATTTTTGAGCATGGGTATATAGGAAAATGACAGGTATACATGCTTGACTAGAGTTGCATTTGCAAATACAAAGTGAGGGAAAATATGGTTTTGGCTGCACAGATTTTTTCATTTTTCTATAAAAATGATAAATGCACATTACAGTTCCATAAACATAAGTGATTTAAAGTATGTAGTACTTATAATGGCCAGGTTGAAGCCATTTTGTAAATGCAGCCCTTAAAACAACCAAATACTCCTTTTCTGGGCTGTTGCTTAGGAAAACACCATTGAACACTTACAGATGGCAAATAAAAACAACTTTTGAAGCTGAGTCTTGTGTGGGAATTTTGCCTTAGGAAGCAGGCAAGATGAGGTCTCACTTTGTACACTGGTTGCTAAAGGAATATGGATTACAAAAGGAAGCCACTTAAATAAAGCTATGGTAGATCTGACTTACCACAAGAGCAGCACGTGAAGCAGTTGGTATGATAGAGGTTACCCATTGCTTGGCAAGCCTGGCTCGCTCCATACACACCTTTTCCACATTTTATACAAATACCTACAAAGCAGAAAGACAATGAAAGTTAGAATCCTCCACAGCTTCCCAAAACAGCTCCAAGGTGTTGATTCGTGACACTCAGATACCCCCACCAGGCCTTAAACCAGTGAGCTCCTCACTGTGAACACATTCAAGGACCCAAGACAGCAGCAGGAGGCTTGAGTGAAACAAATGCCAAAATGAAAGGGATGGGGGAAGCCTCTGCTGGTGTTTCAGTGCATGGAGACAGACTGGCTAAAGACAGATATCCAAAGGAGGCAGGTGCAATGAGAAGGGAAAGAAAATGGAAATAACTCAATTTGCCCAAGAAATAATTTAGTGAGAACTTCACAACTAAGTGCTCCACCACATCACATTCAATGATGGCTAATGAAACAACAATTCAGTCCAAAACCAAGAGACCTCTCCTTGCCCCTCTCCAGCAATGCAACACCAAAGGTCCATGGTGAAAGCCATGCAGTACTGGGGAAATGGGTCTGTCAGTCACATTGAACAATGGTCTAACTCTCCATGAACAGTAGTGTGTAAGCTCATAGACAACCTGGCACCCTACAAAACAGAAGAGCGAGGCTTCTGCCTTCCCTATGGTCTAAGGGCAAAAATTCTGGCTGGCAGTTTTGCTTCAGTGGGGTCAAAAACTGCCTCCACTGCCCAAGGCTGCTCTCGGTGATGCTGGGGATGGCTCCCATGGAGACTGTATGAGACCAAAGTACGAAGAGCCAACGTAGCACTGGCAAAGTCAGCAGTTAGCCCCATACACAGCAGACTCACAAGAAAGGTCATGATTTCAATAAGCTCTACAAAAAGCATTTACGGTGATGCTTTTTTGTTTGTTTTTAAAAAGCTTTTTCCTCATAGTTTTAGCTTTGAGAGTTTTTTGCCTATGCATTTATTTCTATCCATGCAGAACCTCTCTTAATTCCAACCAGGGCAGTCAGATACTTCAAGAATCACTTTGCTTCTCTATCCCCATGAAGAGGAAACAAAATGCTGGAGAATCCATGTCCTTCTGTCACATACTCGAGACTACTGATTTTAAGTGTTTCCAAGATGTCCATTGGTCTCTATCCAGTTGTAGCAGGACAGTACATCTCAAGACAAGGCTGTGCAGGTTTTTTAAAAAATATTTCAGTAGAAAATGAAAATAGAGATTTTTGCCTCACACAAGGCTATAACGGAACTGCTGTGCTCCATGTGTTTGAGGCCCTGCTTCTACAAACGCATGCACTAGCTCAGCATTAATCATCAGCATCAACAAAACTGCTAATACACTTAAGAGTCTAGGAACTCAAGACCTACAAAACTGGGCTTTAATCATCCAGAATTTTCCCCTGCTGTGCTGTGAACATTTTATACAAACACATAGAAAATACAAGTGCAAGCTGTTTGGGGGAGAAATTAGTATATTATGAACTGGTAGAAACTTTAATAGCAGAAATTTAAGCTAACAAAGCATTTGGTGTCTCAGTTCAGTTTCCATGGGTTTTGCTTTTACTCGCTCCCAGCACATGAACTGGCCTAAGGGGCCACACCAGAGAGACAGAAATGCCATCTGTCCCTGGCAGGTACCTGTGTGGGGATAAGCAAACCTGGCAGAAGAGCAGTACCCAGTAATACAGCTGAGACTTCACCTAGGCGCTCAGTGAGGAAACAGTCATAGACAACACAATGCCCATGAATATCTCTGCCCCCTCCAAACTATTCAAGATGCATTTTAAAAACCATTTCCAAAGCTGAACTGTTTCAGTTCAGTGCAGCAATAATCTGTATGGGCTGTGCAGTGTGAGCAGTTTAAATGGGAAACTGTCAAGTTAAAAAAGTAAAATAAAAATTGAAAAGAATATTCCTATGCTACTAATTCAAATGTTAAGATGGAAAGACCATCAGATCATGGGTTCCTCGGTGTTTATACCTTTAACTCCCTCAAGACATGAAGAGAGATAAGCCTTTCATCCAACCAGCTCTACATCCTGGCACAATGTTGCCATTTCAGACCACGAGCGTAATTTGTCAATAATTTTAAAACTATTACTATTATTATTATTGTTATTTTTAAAAAATCTTAAACCTGATTTCAGTGTTTCAGTGAGGCAGGAACTATAGTATTATTAGATACCAGTGTCCCAAGCTACACCTGTAATACAAACTAGCTGCCAGCTAGATCCATCAGCTCATGGCAAACAGCCTGTTAAGACAATGCTGGTCGTCAGGCTAGCTCAGCTGTGGTAATAGAAAATGGAAATTTCATTAAATTTGCTGCCTTATCAAAGGCTGTTACATCTATTTATTTATTTGTAACCAAAGGCTATGAAAAAGGTCTGCTATTTGCCATGAGTTAATGGTTAACTGCTGATGAAAGATGGTTATTGATTACTGTGGACACTGATCAGAAAAGGCATCCCATCAGCCAGCAGCAGCACAGCACCCACAAACCTGCTCTCTGTCCCATCACATACCACAAGCTCTGCAATAACCCTGGCTCCTCCTTGCCCTGGAGCCGGAGGGGTTGCACATGCAGCAGAGAATGTGGGGTTTGCATTTGAAACAAGAGATCAGTTACTTCAGTGTCAGGTCTTGGTATGACATTTCAGTTCACTCTTGGCAGTGGACCCAGAAGAAAGCCCTTTTGGTGCTCCCTGCCTGTCTGAACCCTTCTTGCCCATGCCAGGACAGGCAGTTACTGATAGTCTGACTGACTGTGAGGTTATGCTGAGAGCTCTACCTTTTCGCATTTACACTTATTATTACTCAAAGAAGAATGAAATCCAGTCTGTAATTCTCATTTCTGTCTGAGCTCTCATGCACCAGTCTACTACAGTCATGAACTGCTTTGATAAATAAAGTTATCGCCTCATTTCTTTGCCATTGCTCCACAGAACCATCAGAAGCAAAAGAAGGATTTATTGTGGATGTTGAACTTACATTGGCCTCTCCAGCAAGTGATCTCTTATGAGCAGCTGTCAGTTTGCTAACTTGTTTTCTCTAAGAGACTAGTCATTAACTCCAGGAATGAATGACCACAGAGATGATTAGCATACTAAAAAAAGTGCATGCATAATTCCAAAAGTGTATTTTGGAAAATATATATGCAGCTGTGGTGTGAGTATAGTGTGAGCTCATAAATGCCTAGGAAAGGCACTGATTACATGGCTGTTCAGGTCTGGTTTTCTACCAGTCACAGCCCACACTGCACACTGCCAGCTCGTGAAAGCCTTGACATAACAGCTACATCACTTCTTTTTTCCAGATTTAATTCCAAAGCTTGTTAAACTGCCTATGAAGAATGTTGTGTTACAGAGCAAACGTCTCGTTTCTGACACTTCACTTGACTTCAGATCAACCGCTTCAGCCTTTATACGATTCCTTGCCCCTCCCAACACCTCTATTCTAAGCAGCCAACTGTACCTCCAGTTCAACTGCTGCATTTCCACCCAAGTAATCAGCTCTCCTACAGATCTGGTGTCTTTCTTTAGCAAGAAAAAGATGTTACAGGATGTTGCATATACCCGAAGTCTGCATAACTGAGCAGGAGCACAGAGTCACCACATTCCTTCACTGCAGTGAAGAGATGTTTGCATCCTCACACAGTGTTTAACCAAACACGAGAGTAGACACCAAGCAAACATACTCTGTGGACCATGGCAAAAGACCACCCACAAAAATGACAGCAGAAAGAGAAGAAGCTCCCAGGGGCTCCCTGCTGGAGTGAGCTGCAGCACACTGTCAGCACTTCCCACACCTTTAGCCAGTCCAATTCACTGAGCTTGGCCATGTCAGTCAGAACATCACCTCTGGATGAAGCCAGGCAAGCCTCCAGCACTGCGTGGCAACACAGCCACCAGAAGCAAGATGGTCCCTGGGTAACACATGCATTAGCAAAATCCTAATATATCAACACCAGGAGAAAATAAGAAGAGTGTTTTCTGATGTAGTCAGTGATTTTGCTCCAGCCTCAAGAAACCAAATGCAATGCATTATAACAAGCAACAACCTAGAGAAGACATTAAACTGATGTGATTTTTGTTCGGCCTGGTATAATGTACTTGTACAAGTTATTTGTAGCAGCCTACACATCTAGAAGATGATCAGTTTGGGACCTATACACCAAGTCCTGGGATGCTTTTTTGACCCCGCCAGCACAGGCTGGTACTTCACAGACATCACCATGTGCCCGGAATTGGGCAAAAGGCAGTAGACAGTAGTTAAATGGAATACATACAATGACAGATATATAAACACCTTCTGGCCAAGCTTCATCCTCAGACACGTGTGGAATTCAGTCTGTGCCTAATGCCATCCTCACTTAGGTTAAGCCAAGGGTTTAGCACAAATGCAAGAAAAATGGCACCACACAGCCTCTCAGCTCCAGCATGCAGCAGCTGCCCGAGCCGGAGGGAGAATCTGGCTACTGCACTCCCTGCCAGCACACCACGGCGCAGGGATGAGCTGCAGCTTTGCTGTCTTACAGCCACACCGTATCTCCAGGATAACTGCTACATGCTGCCTACAGTAGGAAACAACCAAGCCCTGTCATCAAGAGTTATGGTAAAGCTAAAATTAACAACTAACACATGGCACAGATGACTCCCTCCCTGCCTCTGAAGTTCTGCTCATGCTGCAGTGCTGGGAAAAGGGTGGGTGAACGTCACACTGGGCTACTGCAAACCCCCTTTTCTTCTCTTGGACAGGGAAAGACCATCTCTAGGTAAGTCTCCAACAAGCTTTTCCACACCTGTGGCCTGGCCAAGGGGCAGGGGCAGGAAACTGAAAACCTACAGGCATGAAGTGGGAAGAGCAAAGGAGGAGGGAAGCCTTAGCTCAAGAAACCAAATTGCAGCAAGAGGGTCCAGCTAGGAGAGCGAGGAGGAGGGCTGCAGAGGGGCTGTGCCAGTGCCTGCAGGAGTCACGGGCCACAGGAGGTGTCCCCGCATGGGCTGCAGCACTGACCTCGCACCCGGGCGGGTTTTACACGGGGTGTTGCTACTACTTTAAAAAAAACTATTCTCCTAAGAAGCTGGGTAAACAGTGAAGCACCAGAGCTGCTCCCAGCCTGGGCAGCCGTGCCAGTGCTGCAGCAGTACCTGCCCAAGCTGATGGCAGCTACTGTGCAGACATCCTGGGCTGTGGCAGCTCAGATGCTGAGAGATGACTTCAGGCGAGAAAAATGCTCCCTTCCTTCCAACAACCACAGGAGGAGGGACCTTCCAACACACACATCTCCCAGTCAGAGGCAGAGAGAAGAAACAAGGCACCCACACAGAGTGCAGGGGCAGAGCCTCTTCCCAGCAGCCAGGCAGGAGCGAGGGGGGCAGCCCGGGAAACCCCCTTGGCCCTTGCCACCACAGGTAGCTCTCGCTGGAGGGCTTTGTTACCGGGGAGATACCCAGCAAACATACCAATATTTGAATACCAAACTTAAAATAAAATCCAGTATGTACAAGTTCTAAATAAACGAATATATCCTGGAGTCACTCATCAGCAATGTCTTGCGATAGGAACAATGGGGGACTCACTAAGCTACCAGCACTGCCCTCTCCCCCAGGGGAAGATCAGAAGACACCACAACTTGAATTAAGGTTGAAAATGACAGACTAAGAAAAGTGGAAAATGCTGAGGTAAACATTTTAAGCTCCCCTCTCCCAAGCCACAGCCCATCCACAGCTGGCACCGCAACACCCCATGGCCAGGAGGGACCTGACCCCATCCAGTAACAACTCTGGCTTGCAAGCACCCACATGCTCCCTGCAGCAACCATGCTGGAGGTTGGAGTAGATTAAACTGGAGGAAAATGGGACACAACAACTAACACAAATCACCACTTCAGCAAAGCAAGGCAAGAAGCAGGCGGTGCACCAGGAAACTTTTTGCTGTCCTTGTTAAACCTTATTGAGATTGCCCCAGACCTTGCTTTCCTCCTCAAGGAAAGAAGGCAAGAACCCCACCAATAAACTACTTAGGCCCTTGTGATATGTATCTGCTGACTTAAAAAGATCTCCATCGCTTCAGTGCCTGCCTCCTACAAGAGGCTTTACTCAATACACAGGCTTGGGGTAGAAGGAATGCATGTGTAGAACTTACTCAGAAAAATCAAAGTTTGAGACTAGTTTATGTTTGGTTTCAAATACAGCGAAGTTCACATTCACTGGAAGTTTTGGAGAAGCAGGCTCTAGGTTCTAACTCCAGCTTCTGGAATAACTTTCATTACCTCCACTCTGCCTATTGCTTAACAAGGCTGTGGCTCACGTTGGACAAAGCTGTTGGGAGAGGTCATGGCCATGAAGGGAGGCGCTGGGACCAGTTCCAGGAATGACAGTGCTGATCAGGACACAGAAGCTGAGCTTTACCTGCCTGAGGGATCAGTGCTGCCAGCAGGTCACCAGGGCTCAGCCTCAACCTATTCCTGCTTGCTTTGGCAAATAAGCAGGCCCTTCGGTTCTGTCAGAAACTTTCCAGAGTTTCAAATGTAGGGTGGGCTGGTGGGTGAGAGTTTGGGAACACAGAAGGTTGCAGAAACAGCCATCAAACACCATCCTCCCCAACTCTGTGTTTTAGAAGCTCTGAGTCCAGGGCCTGTCTGTGCTGGTGAATTAAACCACGGCAGCTCCAGGTCGGCACTGAAGAGTAGAAGATGTCATGGGAGCCAGTATCAGCTCTGATTAGCAGCTGCTGGCAACTGGAAGGCTTTTGTTACTGTTAAAGTAGATCCACCCAGTCACACAGTGAAAGCCTGAAGCTAGCACAGCAAATACAGTATGTGAAATTACTGCTCTGAACCATGAAATTACTGACACTATCTCCACAGAGTTCATCCTGCCTTGGCCGCAGCCGGCGTGCCTCCGCATAACTTCCCTTTGTGTGGATCCCCGGCTCTGCCGCAGAGCCTCCCGACGGCACAAGGCATATCATAGGCCTATTGTTCTGCTCAGTGTTTTACTTACACTGACACTTGGTTTACAAATATTCATTCATTTCTCTGCTTCTTGATTTAGTGCATGGCAGTTGCGGGATGATTTATACTTCTCACTTGGCATTTACAGAAAGATCTTTTGCTACTGAGGCAATGAACTGGAAGACTGAGTGGTTCTCGTGGCTGCTCTATCGTCTGTGCCACTTCAGGTTGCTTTGTCCATGATTCATAACTCAGCTGACTGCTCAAGCTTCATGCTCAAGTTGACCACCAGAGCACAAGGGGACTTGCAAATAACTTTAGGAACTGAATTAAAAAAAAAAAAAAGAAAAAAGAGAAGAAAATCCTGCTTCTAGAAGTACCTTGTGATTACTGGGATTAGCCAAGCAAGGAGACACGTACAGCTGGGGGGATAAAAGAGCACCACTGGGAATGAATGACCTGGAGGGAAAAGCATGTCTGTAAAGGCCCTTCTCTGTCCTACTGCCCGCCCCCTCCACTGCTGACCATCTGAATGTCTCACTGTGGACATACATCCTCTTACAGCCCAAAGCACCAGTCAGCAAGGTCTTTTAGCTTAAACCACTCTTATTTTGCCTAGAACATAATGAGTGCGATCACACGTACAACAAAGTCTGTTTGAGAAGCGTAAGATTTCTAGCACAGCAGTAGTAGTAATCAGGTGAAGACAGGCTAGAGCTAGCAAAAAACTCAGCTTGTACAACTGCTGGCAGAGGAAGACACCACCACTTCTGGTGGAGTCAGGCAAGCCCAGTGGAGACACACACATAGGTTACACAGACAGCAGTAGTGAGTGATGCACCCACAGGTCCCAGTTTCAGTCCAGAAAGATGTAATACGAACATCCAAAGCTCCCCAGTGCTCCTAGCAAATTTCCTGTTGGGAAGCTGGTGTAGAGCAGCAGGGGCATTCAGCCCAGCTGCATATTCACACTGACTTAGGAAGGGGGCAGACCTTCACACTGCATACTCCAATATAATGGGCACCAGAAGAAGTGGCAGTTCACAGATGGCGATAGAGAAAATTTCTCAAAAAAAGTATTCAGGTTGCAAATGCACTCACACAAACATTTGGTTGTGAAATAGCATGGATACTGCAGTTTCTATCAGTGCTTTAATTTATACAAGTTCGTTCAGCTGGTTGCACCAACTGGAGATCATCTGAGCTCCAGGATGAGATGCTTGTCCACATCATTACTTCAGATTTGCTCTGGCATAACGCAGGTCAGAATGCAGACCTGCTAAGTTTTATTTAAGCTGTTTCCAGTGGCAGTTTTAAAGCCATCAAGACAGTTTTATTACAGTAAATAAACAATAAATGAAATATTTAAAGCCTGTACTTTCATCACCTTTCCTTCATGCTTACTGATACCACACATTAGTAGCAGTATATCTATCTGCACATTGTAGATATCCCTGTGACAGTGATCACAGCACAGAACCAGCCAGCAACTCTGCTGTACCAGACCCCTTTTCCAGTTTTGACTTTCTTAGTTGTCTTCAGCAAACCATTTAGTTTCACCGTGTCTTGGCTCTTCTCTATATGAAAAGGGAGCCACTGACACATGTACGGTCTTCAGAGAAAACAGTTAAACCTTCTGAGATTACACACAAAAGACAGAATCAATGTAAACGTTTCAGTTTAGAAAAATCTGTGCAACCAGGTAACAACAGTGATACTGAAAGCATCAACAATACAGCCCAAATACCCTGAACTCCACAGCACATCAGACCCGAAACATCAGCTGCACAGACATCAAGTTGGAGAGACTTTTCATTACATTCTCTTGACATTGCATATATGAGTCATCACTCTAATATATGGCAGAAAAAGGTCATACATTACAGCTGCCTTCCTTGACATATTTCAAATGGGTTCATGATTAAACAAGGAGACTAGTCTAAAAGTTTCCAGGTGCACTTTCCTATTTTCTTAGATAACGGTCTATTTCCAGAATGAGCATGACAGTCTGGGAAAGGCATGGCATTACGTAACCACGTTTGGTTATAAATCCAGCAGCTCCTTCCACAAGCAGTACGCAGGCACTACATGTCCCCAGCAGCCCCACGTTTCCACCACCCACCCCATAAAGGTGCCACCAACACCAGCTCCCTCGTTCTCACCTGCCACACGGAGGTTCTTTATCATTTCCAGAAGTATGAACAGGTTTGCTTAAACAAACACGTGCATATAGGTAGGTATTATGCCAAGCTACTCAGAAAGACTGCACTATTCACTTAAGGAAAGCTGGAAATGACTTAAAAACCTCTGTCACCTCAACCCTCTGAACCAGGTTTTTTTCAGTCACTGCAAGTCAAGTGACTCAAGGATGCTTTGAGCAGATGGGGAGGAGGGGCATATCTTCCTGTAAGGACATCTTACAAAGAAGTCATCTGCCATAAGTTTCTCCCACCTTCAGCTCATGAAAGATTTTAGTTCTAGAGTACCTCACTCCCCCTGCCCTGGCTACAGTGCAAAGCCCAGTCTCCTCCACAGCTGTAAGGCTCAGTCCAGGGAGGTGCTCAGTGCCAGTGCAAACAGCCACACTCCTCTACTCCAGCAGGACAAGATGACTCTCAGACCATACGAAAAGCCTGTCCTGATCTAGGAAGCTGAAAACCCTTGGGACAGCTGGTCAAATACAGCACTAACAACATGTAAACAGGATATTCTAATTCTGCCTCTTCCACCACCAGGAAACAGTAATACTACATGCTATATGTGTAGGCTCATTTCCTTCCTATGGATCCAACTGGGAGGGGTGGGATGAGCTGGTGAGGTGGAATTAAGGTTCAGAAAACCAACACGCTGCCAGGTTCCACAGCAAAATGAGGCTTCCACAGACCTGGGCAGTCCCACGCGTTTGGCTGCTCTCCACTGCAAACCTAAGGCAGACAAGTGGTGGTTGTTCCAGGCTTTCATCAGATTCCTGTCTGCAATGATTCTTAGGAGAGGATAACTCTGACCTTCATATAACCACAAAAGAACCTGAGCTCCATTTGCACCTCCAGTGACCTGCTCTCCAAGGCAGCTGCAGCCAGCCAGCACGGCTCAGACCCGGAGGAGTGGGCAGATCTCGCTTGGGCCAGCAGTGACCCTTCCATGGGACAGGCAGCAGCACTGCAATGGAAGAGGCCATGCTCCAACAACTGAATCAATCCAGCTTTACTGTGCTTAGTGCCATATAGAGAGATGCCACACAGTGCAAAGCAGTGATGGCTAACATCATATTGGCTGGATTTTGGTTAGGTCAGGTGTCATCTGCCTGAACTGCTTTGACTTTTTGCTGGATCAGGTACTGTCAGTTCTGGATCGGGTAACAGTCTGCTCTCCTGTAGCTGGCGTGAACTCTGGGGTTCATGGTCTGCCTGGCTAATTTGACAGAAATGCGAACACACTCTTGATCCCCATCCAGATGAATGATCCAAAAATGCACAAACATTACACTCAGGAGCACCCCTCTCTCCTACTTTGTCCTTGTCTCACTCATCTTGACAAAAATGGGTAAAAAAAGCAGGTGTAGCACTCACCTAACAAGTATGCACAGTAGACTGCTTATGCACTCAGTTATGTGCTGTTTCCAAGCTAGTGATAAACCATCACCCAGAGTTAGCAGAGGGCATGTCTAGAAACACACTTGGGTTTTTATCACCCATTTTTATATTCTCATGGACAGACCTATGGTATGAGTGCCTGGCTCCTCTGCAAAAGCTGGGCACAGAGGAAAAAACATACAAGATGCTGATCAGTGAGTTATCTCAGAAAGGAGCTGGCAAAAAGGGCAAACCCCAACTGTAATGGGGTTTTGGCAACATCTGCTCTATTTGCCACCTGCACACTGGACCCGCAGCCAAACCCTTGGCCCATAACCTCTATGGAGAAACCTGCAACCACTTAGCCCGAAGTGCTAAGCCGCTCCTATTAAAGAACACACGTCCTGCGACAGCACTTGGCACTCAGATGTGAACAGTGAAATACACTTTGGCCTCGATGGTGAACGTCAAAGGCTATTTGCCTGAGAGGAGAAAGGATTCATCTTTCAAAACAATCGCTGTGCATAACACTAGCACCCCAGTGCCCAGCAAACCTTGTCTTCACAGACCAGACACTGGCAGCTGTCACCCCAGCCCTCAGCGCTGAGGGACCCAACCACATATCACAGCAGGCTTGTTCCCAGAACTAGCACTGGGTGCCTTCTCCACACCCGCCCTGCTCACCATCTCCATGCCAAGATGGCAAGGCATACTCTTTTTAAGCTGAATTTTGGAAGAGGGATTCAGTTTCTTGTGGAGCTGGATGCCAGATTTAAGTCAAACTGGTGAACAAGAGGCGACATAATCTTCTCTCCCAGTCCTGACGTCCCACTGCCAAGACATCATTCATATAGTGAGTAACTCATCAGCTCTATCACCCACAGTCAGAGAGCAAAGGAGTTGGGGCTAAACTTTTAGCAACACTTACAAAAATATAACTAAAGCACAGTCGTGGAACAACCACCTCCGGCACAATTCTTCATTAAGAAAAATCTTTCTAGAGGCAGCAAAAAGAAAACTCAAACAGCAAAACCAGGGAAAGAGTGAGCAGACAAAAGACCAAAGGGTTAGGAAGGTAATTTTCCACTTTGTTAGTTACAGCAAACATCTCCAAATAACGTGATCTTACGCGGTTTATCAGCCAAACCCCCTTCTCCATTTTGAAAGGCTACACAAAGTGGTGAAACGTTAATTAATTTACGTCTTAGAGAAGCAGCTAAAAAATAACAGAAATGTGTAATCTTTTCGTAATTATAAAGTCAACACTTAACTGATATGAGAAACCTCTATTCATAGCAGCTAAAAGGAGCATTCATTCCTCTTTACATCATCCCTTCAGCATTATGTCTTAATGCAATTTAACAGCAGGTGAAATCACTAAAAATTGGAAACAGTGTGAAAATTTTTCCTCTACCTGGTTTTAATTAAAATACTCAGCAAAACACAGAGGAGCAATAAAGGCGAGGTAACTCTTTCCACCTCAGTTGTGCTGCCTGTTCATCGCTACAGAGCTCGGTGAAAACCCCACACGCAACGCCAGTGGTAAATATTTTCCCTACTATTAAAAAGCAGTGGTTCAGATTAGGATCATGACAAAAGCCATAAAAGATAATTCACATCTGATTACAATCTATGCAGTGCTTTGTGGCCTTTTAAGTTTCAGAAGGTCCACCTGAGAAGCAGACACCAGAGGAGATGCTATTGGGAAGACCAGATGAGACCTGAGCTGCCCTGAGGGCTCACAACATGGCAGTGGCACCTTCTGTCTAGGCATTGGGTAGAAGCTGGTGCCTCTCCCACCCAAGACTTGCCCACATCAGAAGCTGACACAGCCTACTCCAAACCCTCCAAGCCCTGTGGTCCCCTGCTTAGACACAGCTCTTGTGGGCAAACTGGCCAGATGCTGGGGATATGCAGTGCATGGACAGAGCATTCAGGTACTCAGCCCCCAGGCAGACATCCAGGGCGTGCATTCAGCTTCAGTATTCCCACGATCCAAGATGGATGAATGAACACCAGCTCAAGATGCTGTTGGTTTTCTCTGCCACAAGGGCACACTGCTGACTCGTGTTCAGTAGAACCCCAGTGGACCTTTCTGCAGAGCTGCTTTCCATCCACTGGGCCCCCAGCTCATACCACTGTACAAGGTTGTTGCTCCTCAGGTGCAGGACTTCTCATTTCCCTTTGTTGAACTTCTTGAGGTTCCTTTTAGCCTTTTTCTCCAACCTGTCAAGGTCCTGCTGAATAACAACACACACACCTGGTCTATCCTTCCAGTGTAGTACAATCTGCAAACTTGCTAGGGGTGTACTCTGTCCTCTCATCCAGGCCATTAATGAACACGTTAGACAGTACTGACCCCAGTATTGTCTTTTGAGGTACACCACTAGTGACCGGCCTCCAACTCAACCTCATCCTGCTGGTGTCAACTCTGAGCCCAGCAGCTCAACTAGTCTACAGTCCATCTCCCAGTCCACTTACCTAGCCTGCTTCACCAAGCTTTTTATCATAGAAGGCCACCTCAGTACCCCTGCTCCACATTTTCCCTAATTTCCTTTTAATTTCTTTCTTAGGAGCTCTTTGCTCACCCATGCAGGCCTCCTGCCACTCTTGCTCAACTTCCTGCATGTCAGGATGGACCATTCCCGAGCTTGGAGACCACAATCCATGAAAAATCAACCAGCTCTCCTGGACCCCTTTTCTCTTCTTCCTAGCTACCTTCTAACTCCTTTAAGTCAGTAAGGTACAGACTTTACATATGCAATATCCTAAGACAGGACAGTCTACAGGACTACTCTCCCCTGTTGCAGGTACTTCAGTTTTCAATTAAAGCTTTCTCTAACTAAATTCACAACAAAATGACACGGGTAAGTAAAGAGCTATCTATGAATATTTACACATTCAACTCCTACTTAGAGATTTAACTCCCCAGTGGACTCTGTTTAGACTTCCAAATAAGCATAAATGTATTTCTGAGTCTTTCCTTTAATCAAAACATTCGGGATCAGTGTGCAAATCACTCAGTTGGGATTTTCCTTCTCACGAGCTAAATCACTACAACACAGCCTAATGCAACTGTTCCCTTAATTGCAGTAAAGCCCTTTTGGAATCTCTCCTTCCACTGTATCCACTAAGAAGTTACATTTGTAAAGGTTCCCTTTAAAGAGAAAAAAACAAAGCCAAGTCACAAACCTTCTCTTAGGAAACTATCTAAAAGAATTAGTGTATTTGTTGGGTTTGGGGGGGTTTTTTTGTCCTTTTAAAAAATTACTAGAGCCTTTGTTTCCAGATGAATCTAGCCTCTTCTGTAATTACAGCCATAGCAATAAGGGTAGCTTTTACTAAATGTATATGAAGAATCTCTCTACTGTGCTGTCTCTGTGAGGTTAAGAGTGAAGTACCAAGCTGGTGCCTATACATTCCCTGCTTTTCCCACTGGTGCCTTTGAGAGATGAAGTATTGTATAATTTCTGGAGAGAAGCGATTTGTCCAGTTTAGAGAAGGAATCATTGTTTATCCTCAATTCAAACAGCTTCTCTTTCAGTCTAGTACCAGTCACAAAATGTCTTCTCTGGTTGTCTTCTACCATAGGCAGAGATGTGCCTCTTCAAGCAAAGCAAGAAAACCAAGCAATCACTACAAATGGCTGTTCCCCGTTGGTTGTCATCTGATGTGAATCACAGCTTTTATCTTGTGGTGGTGCCAGTGACTCAGGTTGACAGGAACGGCTCATGCAAGTCTCTGGCAGTGAGAACACAAAATGAACATGCATCCTTTTCCCTATCTTTCCTTGAAACAACAGATACACTGCAAAGATGTGTGATATCACGTAAGAGTTAGCCAAGCAACTTACATCATACCTAGAAAAAGCTGTGTTCCTCTACAGTACTAGATGTAAATCCTGGCAGGTATCTCAGTCCTTTACCTGCTGAAGTAGGTAATATCTAAGCATCTGTTGACAGCAGGACCTTCAACTCAGACCTGAAATACTGGATGTCCCCCAGCCTCCAATCTTTTCTTCCCCTGTATAATACTGCCCAGTGCACTACTTGCTACTATTTCTCAATGACCAGATCCTTGAGCTCTTTGAGAGAAGAAAACTTGAAAGTATTTTATTCCTGTTTAGGATCAAGCATGTGGACTGTTCTCTGTTCAAATCAACACTTCAGGCTGCACAGAACAGAACAACCTTATCTCACCTCCCCCCCCAGGCTTAAAAGTTTAGTGCCCTGGCCCTGAGCTGCAGGATAAAACCAAACATGCCGCTATTTGTTGTGAAATGGTCACACTTGACCCTGGAGTCAGCCTTGCTCTACTTTATACCCCAAGCCAACGCCTACTCTGTTCTGTTAAGTCAACGGCTCAGTGAGAAACTGCAAGCTGCATAGTCCAAAAAATTCAAACAACTTGTTCACAGGCTTTTTGAATACTTTTTCTGGCTGGTAACTATTTTTTTCAGAACAGTAGTGCCATGGGTGGAAGTGATGTGTGCAGAACAGAGCCTACACCAGCAGTGTGCCTGGGTCCTGACTGCTGATCTTTCTTCAGAACAGGAATGTCAACTGTTTAGGAGGTGTTTTTACAAATGATTGTCACCTGGGTGTGTAGTTCTTGTCCTTTGAGAAGGGAAGACTCCTGTCAATCTCACTGCTAGTTTGGTTACAGTCCTGATCCAATTTAAAACATATATAAGCAAAATAAAACACACAACCTAACATTCCCACACAGTGCCCCTGTAATTGGGTTCTGTGCTCAAAATGGAAACAGCTCAAAATAAAAACAAAGTTGTTTTACAGCCACTTTCAGCTCAGCCTTGGTGCTAGCAGTTCTGGACCAATGAACAATGCCTCGCTATAGCAAAAGCCTAGAAAATTGGAAGGGGGAAAATGCACAGGCATAAGCTTCATAATAAAGGTGAAATTACATGTTTCTCAAAGATGTAAGCAAATATCACCACACATTTACCAGAGCTCTCAGCAGCACCCCCCCCTCATTTTTTGAATCAAAGTTCTCTCTTGCATTTTGGTGATGAACATTAATTTAAAAGCTCCCCGAGTGCCCATGGTGGTGAGCTGCTCAGTCACAGAGGCCACTCCCAGAGTGATTCACCCCCTGAAAAGCCATCCCACCCCACTGCTGCATGCCTCTCCCTTTCTGCTTTTAAATATCACAGCAAAATTCCTAGCAACCTTGAGGGACCAGGGCAGCTACCTCCTTGCAAAAATGATGGTCTTCGTACAAGTCCACACAGGCCTCATATTTGCAGGTTGAGAGGGGACAGGAGTTAAAGCAGGGACAACCCCCACCCAAAAGACCAGAAGAGAAGAAAGGAACCCTGACAGCTGGTGCACATCATCCTCACCAACCACACAGGCTGGAAGAGCTGGAGGAAAACACTTGGATGTAAAAGGGGAAAAGGGAAAAATTCCTGTATCACTTGTTACCCTGACATCTGCAGCTTCAGGTCCAGCTGACGTCTGTCACGGTGGTGTGGTCCCAGCAGCAGCCCAGAGCCTACCCTTGCCACATCAGCACTGCTGCCACTGGCCTCCAGTTCCCATGGGTGATTCAGCTCCACAGAGAGCCTCCAGGTATGACACACAGCACTGCTGGTGGACAGAGCAGTCAGGTCCACGAGTCCCCCATGCTGCTCCGACCTAGGCACGGTGGCCTTCAGCAGCCCCTCAGCTTGACATCCCACCTACACAGCAGGGTTAGAAAATCCCCATGCTGGCACGCTGTGAGGACCAACCTTTTGGGAAATGAAAAACCTCTAAGCCAATACTCACTATTCATGGGGTACTTTGTCAGGAAAAGGAAAGAAAGTGCTTTCCCCCCCCCCCCGCACTGCACCCTTTCTCTCACCTTGCAACAGTCTAACACCAGGTTTCCCAATCTGCCAGACTTTAACCAAGCAAAACACCCAGTAATTTCAAAGGAAGTTCTGCCCACGAAGGAGCCCAAGATCTGGCCTTCAGCTCGGGAGCTAGCACGTTTTGTTCTGTGTTTTTAGTTTCATGAGCTACAGAAATAAATTAGATGAACACAAATGAGATGGGGTGTGCAGCCAGAGCCCTGCCACCACTACAGCCAGAGGGGCTCGAGTTGCTCCCTGCTCTTGCCCACTGTCACCCCTGGCAGCCCACGGGGGAGCCAGGCAAGGGCCCTGCAAGGTGGGGAGCAGAGGCGGCAGCAGGGAGAGGCAGAGCTTCACACAACACCAGAAAGCTGATTTGCGTGTCTGCACTTGGAGCATCTTCAAAGTATCTTTGTGAATAAATGCAAATCAGCCTCTGGGGATCACCTCTTTCTGGGCTGGTTCTTTACTGGCCTGAATTCCTCCCAGGTGTGGAACAGGGGCTGAAAAATCCTTTTCCCAAAAGAGTAACATCAGTTTGCTCTTCCACAGCACACATGGCTGTTTCAGCCTAACCCAAGCTACTCCTTCTCTTCTCCCCTTTTCCTAACAGGTCAGGAAGGTTTTTTGGTTTTGTTTTTTAAAGGAGTGTGGTCTGGCACTCCTGAGTCCTTCCACCCCACAGCACAAGGTCTCTCTGAAGCTCTAGGGCAATGTGGGATTTGGCAAGTGAATGGCCATGCCTCCACTCCACCAGAAACTACAGCAAGGGCCTAACCTTCCTTGTGCCCGCCCTGTGCTGCATTCAAAGCTCCAAGCCCAAACCTGCCATGGATTTGATTTTTTCCCCTCTCTCTGAATTGGGCAGTGACCTGCTTTGCAGGTGTTGTTTGTGCTGCTGCCAGGAAGCCCTACACCACTCTCCAAGACCAGGCAAGACCTCCTGGCACAGCCACTCTTGCCAACCTTGCATAGGAACATCTCCCTCCAAACACACAGAAGTCAGATGGGGAGATTCTCCTTCCAGGCCAAGCAAACAGCAAGGTTTTTCCCAATTGTTTGTGAAACAGCATCTGAAACAACACCTGATGGCTACCAAAATTTCAGGAAAAAAAACATTCAGTATCAATAAGCAGGATCCATTGTTTTGCTGCAAAAGAGGTAACCAAAGGAAAATAGCGGCAACAGTACCCAGAGTGCCCAGCACTTCATGTACAGCACGCAATGCACCAGGGTGCTCTCTGTAGCCACCTGCAGATCAGAGGCAACAGGTGTCACATGCATCACACACCTTCCTCTGCTCATCCTCTCCAGGTTTAGGTTGCTATACCTCTAAATGACTTCTGTTCTGAGCAGAACACAACAAGGAATGGAAAAGCAGAGGATGCAGAACTCCACTTCTGGACACCACCCCTACCCCACGCTGCTGAAATCACACACACAGAGAAGTCTGGTTTGATCTCTGGATCTAGCCTCTTCACACTGACATTTCAGTGCCTCAAGACAGTGGGATCCCAGCTTCTGCAATGCTGAGCTTTCTGAGGATTCACACGTACCTTCCATAAA
Source organism: Aegotheles bennettii (assembly GCA_013398125.1). Taxonomy (NCBI): domain Eukaryota; kingdom Metazoa; phylum Chordata; class Aves; order Caprimulgiformes; family Aegothelidae; genus Aegotheles; species Aegotheles bennettii. Next base: position 12,733 of record VZRW01004275.1, on the reverse strand, counting down.
ACCATCTCCTGGGAGCAAGCAGAGCAACTTGGGAACTCAGCACCGACCGTTGACTTTGCACAAGCTGAAAGAGGTTAGCAGGACTTAACAGAGCATTATAGTCCTCTTTCACACCATTAACTCCACCTGCTCTTTGTTATTTGCTTTGTAATTTCCAGGAAATTGGTGTCTATCTGTCAAGATACCAAGTTCCCAGGCAAACCACATATTGCTTTTACAGCCAGAGCACAGAGCAGCCGTATATCCAACAGCTCCATGGTGGATACATCCTGGGAGGGACAGAGGTGGCTGGGCAGGCCAGGCAGATTAACACAGCAAGGGTAAAACACAGATGTGAATGTGCTTATTCCCTGATCTCTGTGGTGTAATAAAAACAACTAGAGATGACTCCAAGCTGTCAGAAACAAGTCAAACACGCCCCTGTGACCTAAACAGGCCTGTCACGAATGAGGGAGACTTGGATTTATCAGATAGGTGTTCCATTTTCTATTTAGAAAATTTCTTAATTAATACCTTGTATGGATTTTATTTTGAGATGTCTTGAGGTTTTTTTCTAAGCTCTGCACTCAAGTTGAAGGGGTTTCCCACCAAAGCAAGTGCATGGCCTGCTGTGAACCACTGCTCCTTTACAGAGCTGCACCACAGAGGCTCAGCCCTGCTCTAGCCAGGAACAGGTACAACAAGCCAGCACACTTTCTAAGAAGACCAGCTACTGATCTACACTTCAGAAAATTACATGCTTATTCCTCAAACCAGCTCAAAATCTGGACTCTAACACACTTGATTGTTATGCAGCTCTGTTTTCTATTGAGTGTTTAGATCTTGGCAATATGGATTTGATTAAAAATGGGCAACTCACCAACTGCAGAGAATTTTCACATAACTGCTTGGCGAAAAAAAGAGCTGCAACAGTTATTAGCCATTCATCAAAACTTCTGTCTTGCCCCCTGAGGGATTACCTGTTTCTTCCATCTACACCTGAGAACTGGGATGCTCAAAGTTAACAGCATGGCAACTGCCACAACAGAGAGAAACATCAAGAGATCCAACATTTTATCAATTACAGTTCTTTCCAGCACTTGGTATAAACAGTTTTGTCACAGCTGATGTTGGGCTCCAATATCTTTTGCTTTTTTGACCTTTTTAATTTTTATTTAAAAAAATAATAATAATTCAACATTCTCTTAGCTATGGAGAGGTGGAAAGAAGAATGACAGGTGAGACAGTCCACAGAGACCATGGGTCTAATCCTGCTGTGTTTCATGTTGATGACAACAACAAGCAGGGCAGCAGACAGCAGCACGTGGCAGGGTTAGCATGCTTTTCTGAGCAGAGGAAACCATGGATAAGTGGCAAAGTCTACTCACTTTCCCCTTGCTCAGTACTATTCCTCCAGTGATTATTTTCTAATCATTCCGGCCCAAACACACAGACCGAGTAGGATTTTTGCACCAGGAACAAATACAGAACACAAACCCAAGATCCTGCTCTTAACAGTGAAGGCAACGTCGTATCTGTGAGGTCAGGAAATGGAATCAAGACACACCAGCAGAGACCTCAGCTGTGCTAATTCAGTCAGGTCAGCACTTGACTTACTACAGTAAAAAAACATTCATACTACTTCCCACCTTGTTAGAAATCCCTTTCTAATGGAGGCTTCCAATCAACTACACCCTGTACATGGGCTGCAGTTCTGCACATGCAAAGCGCATGCACAAAAATTACCTCAAATTACTCACATTTACATACGGGACATCCACAGTTGCCTGGCCTCATGTTTCAAGTTCAACTACACACCACAGCTAACCAGGGACCTGTGTTCAGGCCCAGCCTTACCCAGTGCTCCCCAAAACTCCACCGGCTGGGACTGCCAGCACAGAGGTGACATTGAAGGAGACAGAGAAAGTGCATCAGAACCACCCAACTCCCAGCCCAGGAGCTTTACTCGCAGGATCCCAGTTCCTTGCACTGCATATGCTTGGAGACGAGCTTGCAGCACAGGAGGAAGGTTTATGCAATGCCTGCCAGAACAAAAGGGTATTTCCCATGCCTGGGAGAGGCCACAGGGTCTCCATGGACCACAGGAAATAAGATCCAAGCGAGCTGGAGCATCTAAATATGCACAACTGTCAAACTGCATTTAGGAATGGCTTTTCGTTTCTCTTTATTTTAACTTTGAAATTTTCTAATATTTTCAAGTGGCCACATTAAAAGGGAGAAAACATCTTGTTTTCACTTTCCAGAAGTTCTGCGGTGTCGCAAGTGAAACAGTTCACCAATTAAATAAATGTTTGGATGGCCAGGAAAACATCTGAGAGTCCCCAGCATTTCTTCCACAATAACTATCCACTTTTCACAGAAACTATAAACATGTTCTGAACTGAACCGAGCCTTGTTCAGCCAAATTCTTAAAAAAGCAATGGTATATAGTCAGACTTGACCTTTTGGAATCTATTAATGCCTCTTCATTGTCCACTTGATCCACTCAACCCTGGTTATTTCATGACAATATGTGGTATTAAGGTTCTTTACATTTGCACTCTGCCTTCTCTGCACTTTTCCCAATATTCAAAAATGCATGCATTAACCCACACAGCAAGCTAGATGCATTTCAGTGCTGCTGCCTGCAATTAAAGACTTTAGCAGTAACCATCTCTCCCAAATCTAGCCTTAAGTATTTGTGGTGTTAGTCAAAGAATCACAGAATGGTTTGGGCTAGAAGGCACCTTAAAGATCATCTGGTTCCAACCCCCTTGCCATGGGCAGGGACACCTCCCACTAAGACCAGGTTGCCTCAAGCCCCATCCAACCTGGCCTTGAACACTTCCAGGGAGGGAGCAGCCACAGCTTCTCTGGGTAACCCGAGCCAGTGTCTCACCACCCTCACAGTAAAGAATTTCCTCCTAATATCCAACCTAAATCTCCCTCCCTCAGTCTTTTAGTTTGAAACCATTGCCCCTTGTCCTGTCACTACATGCCCTTGTAAAAAGTCCCCTTTCAGCTTTCCTGTAGCCCCTTCAGATGCTGGAAGGTGCTCTAAGGTCTCCCCAGAGCCTTCTCTTCTCCAGACTGAACAACCCCAACTCTGTCTCCATAGCAGAGATGCTCCAGCCCTCTGAGCATCTTCACAGTCTCTGGACTCACTCCAACACCTACATGTCTTTCATACGTTGGGGACTCCAGAACTGGACACAGTACTCCAACTCAATCATATGCCTCTTCAAAGTCATTTGACTTCCCACCCCTGGCACTTGGAGTAACTCAATTCTTTGTTGGGTACTTCAGCTCCTAAAAACTCATCAGGGGCAAGCTCTGAGCATGCCTGCAGTGTGCGGCACCCATCAGCAGACCCCACGCCAGCCCAGCTTGGATGGGCAGCACCAACCAGATCAGCCCAATATACCTCTTATTCCCAGTCATGCAGTACCTGTCCCTATTGCCCCCTTCTCTCAGTGCAGGGAGGGTCTGGGCTCGCAGCCACGCTGGGTGAGACAAAGGCTGAGCTGCACTTGTCAGCACACGTGCACCACCACAACCCCAGCAACACTGGAACACAGAGGTTTAAACCAAACTGCCTACAGGTTTTCATGCAAAACCTGCCGAGGGGAACATTTCCAGCATCTCAGATTTGGAAATAGGTGTCACTAGCAATAAATCCTCATCCGCAGCCGAGTCCCCCTGTGTAAACTCTTACATGTTTTATATGCACAGTAGTTCTCAGCTGAGCATTAAACGAGTGTTTGTGCTCTGGGGTGCTGGGGTTTTTTCCTTAATGAGTCATAGGCCTTTTCTTAAAAGTTTGCTGGAACACATAAATGTGACATTAGAGAGTTAGTAAAGCTGCTCCAAAAAACAAGGAATGAAGTTTCAGACAATGTGAAATACTCCAGCTGGAAGAGATATATGACTTGCTTGGCCGTTTTCTTGTGCTCCTCTGTCTCATGGCACAGTAACAAACAAGGCTATGCTGATAGGGAGTTAAAACAACACACTGAGGTTAATAGCAAGAGATAACATACCACACAACAGAAATATCTGCTCCAAAGTAGAAAAAAAGGGACAAAATCCACTTCCAGACACAGCATCCACACAGGCACAATGAAAAATCACATAAAAATCCAGCTGAACACTGACGTTTATTGGTTGATCATTAGCACATCTGCTAGTTCTGTTAAGAGCTGAAGGCTGGTCCTGCTCCCAAATAAGCCAACAGAAATCCTGCTACCAGCCTCAGGAGCCGTCACACCCCTGGAGCATCTCCAAGCAATGCCACAACACAGCCCCAGGTACCTCCGTCCTGTCAGGACTTGAACCTTTCAGGCAGTTGAACACAGCCCTCCAAAATGAGCCTTTTCAAGCTCTTAATAAAACTCACCGACACCATGCACGCTCCTGCACTTATTCCTCTTAGTTGCTTCAGTTTTGCTTTATGTCACACATTCCCAGCCCTGTCAGAGAGGCACTTTGTCCAGGACGGGCATAAAAATCCAACACTCCAAGATACATCCAGTTTCTCCAGCCACAGAGTTAGCAATTATTTTCGGACACAGCTACCGCCAGCAGCAGAACCACCCCACCTGGGCAGGCTGCGAGACAAAGCACGGGCTTTGAGACACCCTAGAAGTAGCTGCAACCCCTCTCCCACCAGAAGGGCAGAGGACGCAGGGAACAGGGTCCTGCAGAACCCTAACACCTTTGCCCAACAAGGACAGCTCAGACAGCACCACAGGATTACTGGAGCTGCATCCAGGATAAAAGGAGATGCCCCCCAGAGCCATGGGGCTCCAGGCACTGCTGGGGGAAGCCCCAGATGGTAACTCTACCACCATGCTGTAAAGCACTGTCCTGTGAGAGCTTCTGGGACACGGGACGCAGGTAGGAGGCCAAGCCCAGAGCTTACTGAATTTATGCAAAAATTTGTTGGTTTTAACAACATCGTTTGCTGTTTTATTTTCTTTCCATCGATGAACAACTCTTTTAAACAGCTGAAAATTACTTTGCCAGATTTTTTTTAATAATAATTTTAGTAGTTGACAAATTCTTTTGCCTTCAGAAGGCTTTCTAAGCATCCAGTATCCAGATGGCTGCAAGAGACATTTGTATCCAAATTTATTAACAATGGATATCAGGGATTGCAGCCTAGACTGTTATCTTTGCTGCTGCCACCAAGCCATCAGTGGGACCACACAAAGTTGTATCATTTACACATATTAAATGTAAAAATGATACAATTTCAGGGAAGTTTTTCACTAAGAAGCATCAACTTCAATCACTTAACTACAGCTACTCTGACAGTTACCTGTTCCTTCACAACTGGATCACGTTTCTACTCCGCAAAACACAGCGGCCAAAGAATCCATTAAACAACTTACTCCCAATTCACACACCACCGTGTACGCATTTCCAGTGCATGATTTAACATCAAACTGGGACATTCACTCACATAAATCTTTGTGGAGGATCAGGCACAGAGGCTAGGTAAACAGCTGCCAACACAAGTTAAACTCTGCTAGAGGAACGATTTTTTACTTTGAGTCTTGCTGAGGATGTCTCCCTGACCGCCCCGAAGAGGACATTCCTGACTGTGGGGTTTTTGTGGGGGTGGGCACAGGGGGAAGGGTGTGTTTAAAAGCCTGATGTTACTTCTGGGAATTTGAGAGCCTTTTACTTGAGGAATGCAACACAGACCTGGCTTGGAGCTCGTGACAGAGCCCTGAAAAACGAGCAGATCTAATGAATTGCTCAGCATTTCACACAGCAGCCCTGTGGCTCTGCAATCACCAGGGGCACAGCCCACTCCAAACCAAAGCAAACTGCAACACAGGCTCCACTCCACCCCTGCAAACCAGTATCCTTTCCACAAGGATACAGACTCTCTGAAACAGGCGAGGAGAAACTTCCTTCTCCACAGGCATTTTGCATGTAAACGATCCCATTTACTTCAGACCCATAGAGCTGGGTGGCCCGTCCCTTCCCTCCCCCCTTGGCACCTTGCTGCATCACCCTGTGACTCAGGAGCAACCAGGTACGACATTCCCAGGGGTACACACACAGGTACATTTCCCAAACCATGAGGCAGCAGGAAAGGGTAACAATTAAACCAGGAGTTACCACACCACAGCAGTGCACATGCCTGTGCCAACTCTATTACACATCCAAACTCTGTGTCAGAAAGTTCACCTCTGGTAGCCCACCACACCTGGTGGTTCTTTGGAAGTCACCACCCCCCTCTGCCTTCAGTGCTTTTGTAACAATGCAGAGAAAACCCAAGAGTAAAAGCAAAAACAACAAAAACAAGCAAAAAACATTCGCCATCAAATAACACCCCTATTCACAGTCTAGTTCCCTACTACTAAAGGTAAGAAAGCAGTTGTACCCGTTCACAACGTGCTTCTGTGCAAGTTATAGTCGCCCAAATTTCCATTTAATGATAGTTGTACATATTACATCCATCTAGTACTCAATAAAATATAAACACACTTGTGTTCCACATCTCTTCCCTTCTGTTATTCCATATGATATGGCTTATCACTTCCCAGCTTCAGGGAGACTCACAAGCACGTACCATGGCTAGCAGGGACTGCAAGAAGTCATCTAGGAGTGCTCCCACATCCTTCACAGGACATTTCATACCAGAGGCAAAAAAACTTCTTTTTCCATCCCCACTGACTTGTGTTATCACACTTTTTTGCATCCTCTTCATTGTCTTGAATTCTTTATAAATTCTCCTCCCCTATCTTCCTACTCCTCTCCTCCCTTTGGCTGGTCCTCCAGCTCCAGGCTCTCTCTATCATTATTTACCATTATTTTCTTGACCCATTCAGCCCCCCGTTCAGGCTCTTCCCCCCTCCTCTCCTGAGCCCAGGCACACACAGCAGCACCATTCCCTCTCCCCTTCACACACACACAGCCTGTACTGCCTGCTCTGTGTGGGATCAGTGACAGGAGGGCAGGCTCTTGGTAGCTGTGAGCCACCAGGATGCTGCTAATTCACACCTCCCACTGCAGCTCTTCCTGCACCTTCCCCGGTGAGCACACACCTCCCTTGTCTGACCCCATTCTTGGGGCTTTCTTGCACTTCAGCTAAAAAAGCCTGACCACTCTCAGATCAGTCTCAGCAACATATTTTATAGCTGTAATTGGGAGATTAGCAAAACCAAACTCTGAAGTACATGACCTGTTTGAACACTTCAGGAGACTGCATAGTTTATTTCTATTTAGATATTTGCCTATTAAAGGCTCCATCTGTTAGTGATAGAATAGAAATCCTTTTTCACAGGACAGCCTCGACTGCAAAAGCTGAAGGATCTCAGCTGCTTATCAAAGCTGAGTGGATTTCTAGGCCCAGATAAAGAGAAATTAAAAGTAACTCCCAGACAATAAATATTTGCTTATTTCCCAAACCAGTATGATGTATCAACTGTAACCTCTATTTCCACAGAAACAGGAAAGATCTAACATTTCACAAAGGAAGCTTCAGGAAATTGTAAGACAAAAACCAACACTTTAGCAAATATCTCGGTGTTCTGGTCACCAACTGCAAGCTCACATGAACTTCATCCAGATTTTCAAATTTCATCTTTCAGCAATGCAGCTTCGAGGGACTTCCCACTATCTGTCTTAATTTTGACCTTACTTGTATATGCACCCTTCTGTCACATCAGCCTGCACACAAAAAGAAACATGAGCATACAACTCCAAACTCACATACACACTGTAGGGCCCAAAAGCCAATGCTGCAGTGCCAGCAGGATTTCTCAATGCAAGGAAATGGATTTGCATGGATGACTATGTACAGAAAGGGCCTGGATGTGCCTAGGGATCTGTTTCCTCCCTGCACTACCTACCTGGCCAAAGGCTTTTCAACAGGATGTTATCAGCAGCATTTCTTGGTGGTGCTCCAAAAAAATCTATGCTGGTACTACTGGGTGGCTTTCTGGAAAGATCCAGGAGCTCTCAAAAGTCAAGCCTACTTTCTAGAGTAAGAACAGGCTTTTGCTAGACAGTTGACTACAGTTATTAACAGAATCCAGACTTCGTGTCTCATTCTGAGAAGTCAACCAACCCCTGCTTCACTTGGTAAACCTCTTACAGGTACAGAGAAAGGGGCTTTCCCTCAGGGTGGAGACAGGTCAGATAAAGGTGCCTGTGGAAGACAAGAAAGGTGACAGCTCACTGTGATGAGATTGGTTGTTTCTCACTGAATACCACCACCTGTGGTGTGAACTTGCTGTATTCTGCATATCAGGTGCAAGAGGTACAGGGGTGAGCTGGCAGCAAGGGGTGGGGAAGACTCTCGATGCACAGCAGTGATTGCAAACTTGCTGTTCTCCCTCTAGACTTCCCACACGGATGGAACAACCCACGCCCCCTGTGCCTCTTCCATCTCTTCTTTAGTTCAAGATGGTGAGACAACTAAGTCACTTCTTGCACTGAATCCCACCGCCCTGACCAAGATGAGCCTTGTTGGGCTGCAACACAGCAGGGGCTGCTGGGAACACACAAGTGCTGCCTGCACCCCTCCAGCAACTCTCCTTCTGTTTCTGGCAAGGCACCATAGGACATACTGAGATTCAAACACCAACAGTCAAACAGGCATGGCTGTTCAACACAATGACACTTCCCTGCCTGGCAGACAAGCCGTAGGTTTGCAGTCAGTCCCTCCAGGACTGCTCTGACTCGGACAGGCAAGCCAAAATCCCATTTTTGCCTTAAACTGTCTTTTTCAACACCTAGAGATCAGACTGAAGAATTCTGCAAAGTAAACAGAATTTAAGACAGCGCCTGAGCTGATGACTTTCCAACACCCACACATGTTCTGTTGACACCTCAGGATGCACATTCAATTTAAAACATCCCTGAAACACAACTTTGACAATTCACCTCATCACATGTGAATGCTCAGCTGAGAACAGTTATGAAAGTGAGTGAAAGTACTTTTGTATTACCCCTCTTCTCAGCACCTGCCACTAAACTGAGCACATTTACTAAACTGTCAGTACCTTGACAGGGGGTCTCAGGTTTGATGATGAAGCAGTTTGGGCAGGGGCTACATAGGAAGCAGCTACAAGAGAACAAAGCCTCACAGCTTTACTCCATCCAACTGCAGACTGCTGCCAAAGAACAGCCTCAGCCTCCCAGAGCCCTCTGTCTGCACTCTCCCTTGCGTCAGCTCCAGCCACCTCATTGACAGGGATGACCTGGAGCAGCTCACCAATCCAGCCTGAAACAACCCTCCCTCTCCCCTTCCTTCCCTGCAGGCTTCGTTTTCTGTAAGATCAGGAAGTGCATGTGGCTCCAACCTGGTGGTGGGAGCACCTCTCAGCTCTGCAACTAGGGGGTAAGGAAGATGCAGGGCATTCCTTTTGTGGCACTGTCATCTTCAGTCAGACTGAACCAACTGCAAAAGGGCATTTTCCTTCCCTCTACAGATGCAGTGAAGCCTTCCAGAAGAAAGGGGAGGATGGAGAAGGTGAGGCAGTAAAGCAAGGAGCACAGCGCTGCTCAGAGCCGTTCACAGCAGCGTGGGCAGAGACAGCTGTCAGCCCCCCAGACCTGCTGGGCTGCACACTGCATGGCTCCCACAGATCCTCCCCGATGCTCACACCCCGCACATGTCCCCCACGATGTATTTACCTGCCTCAGACTGCAGGTTCCTCCTGAAGCGGAGCAGTGAGGCGTGGGACAGCAGCCCAGGACTGCCAGCACAAGCAGTTCAGGGAACACTCAGACAGACTGACCCACAAACAGAATGAAGGCAGGGTAGAGTTGTTCCTCCTTCACACAGGACTTGTTACTCACCCGACTTCAGTTCCAACACAGTGCCAAATTTTTCTCTTTTTTTGGGGGTGGGGGCACAGAACAAAGTAAAATTACCAATGTCCTCATACAAGCATTTACCCACTAGACAACTGAGCTCATCTAATTAAGGAATATTAAACCATCTCCTCTGTTCCCTCTACCTTTGTTAGATATTTGGCTCAACACTTCTGTTCTCTATGGGCAGCACAGAACACCTTGCAACTGCCTTCAGAGTGTGCCAGGCACCAGTGCTGAGGGATTGAATGTGTAAGCAAAGACTTCAGCTGCAGTATGTGCGAGCTGCTATGCAAATCAATGCATTTTTCCTTGCCTCCCTTTATTACCATTGTTTAAGGCTCTCTCAGGTAAGTCGAACTAAATAGCAAACTGTTCTCACTCTCCTTGTCTCTGATCCATCAGCCTGTGGTCACCCCTGCCATCCCCTCACACCCTGGTTATTGGAACCAGAAATGTGGGATCACACCCACCAGGATTTATAAAAACCTCAATAACTCACATAAATCAATCTCCTCTTTTAAAGCACCCTAGTTTTGTGGGTTTAATCTGCTCCCAGGGTGCAAGTCACAGCAGCATTTCTTTGTGCTGCTACAACGAATACCTACAGAGCAGCTGGTACACAGGCTCCCTAGGCATCACTGCTGAGCCTACCTAGGACAGATCTGCCGAGGTTTAGGGCATGCTGCAACACGTTGCTACAGAATATACCTGCAAGTAGTGACACTTGCAACAGGCAAATTCTTATAACGAAAAACCCACTCACACACTGATTCCCCAGGGCTGCTCCTGGAGTCTCTGATCGCACACACAGCTTCCCTGGCCACCGGAGACCTCTCAGAGGCTCAGGATGGCTATAAATCATTTCTTACTCCAAATACATCTTATTTCTCAATCTCTCACTGTATACCACAGAAATTTTGAAGGTTACCTTTCTCATAGTTACTGTGTTAACAAGCCCTCCCATCCGGCTTCTGCACATACTGAGAAGTGAACCATTAGTGTCCTCAGCTGGAGTCACCCAGCTGGTGAGGAGCACCGCCAGGATGCAGCAGATGACCATCAGATTTCTTATCAGCCCCACATGGGATGGAGGGAGGCAGTAAGCACTGCATTCAGCTTCCTTTGTCTGGGCACAAGAGCTTGTAGAAACTACACCACTGCAAGTCACAGAAAGGCTTTCCTCATGAGAGGGCACTGCTCGCCCAGCTACCTCTGCTGATCGGCCCAGGTCTGTCTTACAAGCACCTCACAAACACTTGCAAGGAGCCCTACAACTCCTCCCTTCCATGCAGAGCACACTGATGCTGTGCTGAAAGTGCTCCGAACCCTCGTGTTTAAATCAGCAACCAAGGCAATGCACATCTGCATCCTCAGCAACACTTGTGTTGGTCAGAAATCTCACCCACCAGTACACCTCCCCCTGCGCCCAGGATGCACACAAAGGCACAGAGGTAACTGTCCCCTCAAAGGCCACAAACGGGGCTGCTCAACCACAGCCCCTCATCCCACCAGGCCTCGTTCACCCTCCTCTGCCAGGAGCTCCTGTGCTCCTAACACGAGAGCCCTCACCCCTCACTCAAACAGGGCACAAACTGCTCCCGAGGGCTGCCCAGGCCCAGCAGTCACCAGGCTCATCTGCAGGCCCCAGGGCAGAAGGAACAGGGCAGTATTTGCACATTCCAGGATCATCTTTCAAAGGCATTTTGGCCTTTTCCACCCAGTACAAATTAAAAAAGACAGGAAAACTTAAATTTAACTACTGTGACTACAAAATGTGTTCGCTCATTTCCAGAAGCTACTTTTGTTCTATAAAGAAGCAACAAAAACTCAGGAGATGCCCAAGAGGTGGATTCAGCCTCAGCAAGGACAGAGGGCTCTGCTCTCCCCTAACCCCCTCCTGTCCCAGGGAGGGCACTGAGCCCCACCAGCCCTGTGTGCTGAGCGGACCCTGCGAGGCCTCGTGAGGCAGAGACAATGCCGGGCTCCCACGGGCTCTCCCAACTAGCACTGAGATTTTATTGAACCAGGCACTAAAAATTGCTTCACCAGCCACACTCATCATCTATAAAAGTTACCACAGGTGGCCTGAGAGCACCATCACCAATGCCACAGACTCAGGGGTGCTGGAGGCCCTCAGTGAAGCTTCAGCAGCCCAAGAGGAAGGGAGGAACACGAGCACCTCTGTAAGCCCAAACAGCTTCTGGAACCCCTCAGACAAGTCTCCCACTTGCACATGGAATGGGAAGCAACACATTCTGGCAAACCACATAGGAACAGGACAGAGAGAGATCAAACACCAGGAGTGAGCTGTGGCACAAGCACTTGTGACACCAGTCAGGCAGATGGCATTTGTGGTGACGCGGGACCTCAGCAGGTACCTGGTCAGAGCAGCCCTGGCCATCACACTCTCGCCTTCCCACTGCCAAACCCACCCGGCTCCAGGCAGGCCCCGCACCCCGCACCCCCTCAGCCGCTCACCCGCCCCAGCCCCACATCCCACTCACCGAAGTACTCCTTCTTCATGTGCAGCTCCAGCTCCTTCTCCAGCTCCAGCGTCAGCGCCTCCAGCCGCCTCTCCGCCTGGCTGGGGCCGCTCTCCCGGCACGGCGTCACCTGGTACGGGAGCTTGAATTTGGAAGCCGAAGCGGAGCCTTTGGTCGGGCTGTAGGCGTAGGGGGCCGCGGCCTCGGGGGCGGCGGCCGGGTGCTGCTGGTCGTGCCGCGGCGGGGACTGGGCATGGATCTTGTGGTAGACGTCCCCCAGCTCGGGCACGGCGCCGTCCTCCTGCAGACCCGGCCCCAGCAGGGAGGAGCGGGGCGAGGGCAGCTGCAGCTCGGGGTAGGTGCTCATGGAGCCGCGGGAGCTCCGCGAGCTCTGGCTGGAGATGCTGGAGCGGGGACTGACCACGGCGGCG
>VZRW01004274.1:37277-197104 GCA_013398125.1 Aegotheles bennettii | reverse complement strand
ATCCTGAACTCCACCATCTTATGTCCTTGCTCTCTGGGACAAATGTATTATGGATTGTCTTCATATATAATTGTCTTCACACTTCTTACAATCACCTCTTTTCACCTCTTCATGCAGTGAACACTTCTGGCTTGTTGTCACTGCACTATGTTGCAGCACAGGATTTTTACGGGGTCAAAGTTAGTCTTGTATATTTCGTTCTGTTATGTGAGTCTTGCAAGTTTTACTATCATACTTTCCATTCTAACATATATTTTTTGTACTGCTATAATTAATAATAGGGTAATTATGTGCTTTTCATACATTTGTGCTACAAATGTATGAAAATGTATGTGTTGTAGACACAGTTTTGTCTCTATAATACGCATTCAACAATATCCTTGTGAATATTTATGTTTATGTATGTATAAGACGGGTATCTCTGACAAAGTGTCAGTGAGATAAAATAAATCGCCTTTGTCCTGTAGCCTTGACAGATTCATCCACCTCCAAAGTACCAATCTCTTTTGCCAGGATCTGTTCTACAATTCCAAACTTATATGTACATCAAAGAGATACAATTAAAAAAAATAAAAATAAATTGTCATATAATTCTCTTACAAAATCTTGGGCAAGGTTGAATTTTCAGAGATGAAATTAATGTCTGCACTAATAGCAGCTTTTCTGTGTAAGCAAGTGTCACTATTATATACCTTAGTTCAGGAAGATGATGCATGCGTGTCGGATTTTAATCATGTAAGATCCTACTGAAAATGAGCGAAATTGTACATTTGTTCTGTAAGACTATAGAAAGTGGAAGATTAAAATATATGCTGTAAACAGTTGAACAACAAATTTGATAGACCTCACCCTAGTGAGCACCAGGCACACCCGTATACATTGAAAGAGGATACAGAATAAATCAGATGTTTTAAAATAATTTTGTCTTTTTCTTTACCAAACACTTGACATTTCCCATAATTTCGGCTGCTAAAGAGAGGCTTTAGACAGATAAAAGAAATCTTAATTGCAGGTGTGTTTTAGCACCCAGGCTATTACTACATTTTAAGATAATCACATGGCACAAGTTAAAGATTTTATCTATATTACAGGTCTGTTCTCAGAAGGCTTTACATTCCCTATTGCAGCCTTTGATAATTCAATTAGTCTCTCAAAAAGTTGGGAGTAGCTGATAAATCACTGTAATGTTCAACCACGTAACCCAGCGGGTTTCTCTTAATATGCTGCCTTCTTAGGGAGCTTAGCTCTAGAGGTGATACCTCCCAAACACAACTTTCTGCAAGGAATATGTAGGCCTTTGGAGCAGATGAAAAGAACTCTCTGTACCAACATAGCTCCTCACCATTAATAAAGTCACTTCAGATCGTGACAGCAATCTCATTCACTTGGATGGCTGTCCATCTAATTTAATTTAATTTAATTGGCAGCCTTAGGTCCCTCCATGGAACAGATTCCAGGAATATGATGAATGATCCCAGGAATAGAGAATGTCATTAAAGAAGCTGAATTTAACTCTTCCTTTTAAACATTTTCTTTTGGGAATCTTGAATCCTATGGCAGACACTGATTGCTGAATAATAAGTAGGAGGGGATTAGCTAGATCTGCATTGACTGTGTCTTTGGAGAATGCTAACGATAACACCAGCTCTGTTTGTCTACCTCTAGGAAATGAACAAAGAATATGTTTGACACAAAAGATGAACAAAAGGATTTAATGTGGTAAATAGATGCATGTCCCTGTAGAAATTAGATAGTAAAGCAGAGGAGAAAAATCCTAACAAGAAAATGTTTCTTACTATTTACAAACTGTTGGGCTTAGTAGGCAGATTGTCATTGACCTTCTGCAGATGATTACAGTTTTGCTAGCAGAAAGACTTGAATTTTAGATGTATTCATCCATGACCTCAAAGATGCATGTTGTCGTCATAGTTAGAACAGGCTAACTGTGACACTGGAAGCTTATAGAAAATGCCATATTATTGTCTCCAAAGGTAGAAAATAAAATGTGACAGAAATATACATATCCCTCTCTGTGTGAAATGCTTTATTCTGTATTTTTTACTCCACTTAGATTTCCTGTTTGAAATTAAATAAGCAATCATCTTCAAGGATAACATTAGCTGACTGTTTATAAAACAGATTCTCAGAGCAAGCAAAATAAATATATTACTTTTGATATCATTCTTTTAAAAGAAAGATTGTGAACAAATTAATCTCTAGTGAATTAATCCTAGGAAAGTTTAGGGAATAATTTTTATATAAACATTTAGATTTAATATATGTTGTATTTTCTTTTGTTTCTATACTTGAAAATCAGACTTATATAACTTCTTTTTATTCAGAGTGGTTAACCTATTAAAGAATTGCCCATTATTTTCCCATGATAGTTTTATATCTTTTTTCTGTATTTTATCATTATTATTACTTTCTTTTTAATAGCCCTTAGCTTTTGTCCTACCAAAAGGAGACTGCACCTTGAGTACTGCGTCCAGTTCTGGGCACTGCAGTATGGGAAGGACATTGAGGTGCTGGAGGGAGTCCAGAGAAGGGCAACGAGGCTGGTGAGAGGTCTGGAAAACAAGCCTTATGGAGACCGGCTGAGGGAACTGGGGTTATTTAGCCTGGAGAAGAGGAGACTGAGAGGAGACCTTATTGCCCTCTACAACTGCCTAAAAGGAGGTTGTAGTGAGGCTGGTGTTGGTCTCTTCTCCTGAATTGCTAATGACAGGATGAGAGGAAATGGCCTCAAGTTATGTCAGGGGAAGTTTAGGTTGGGTATTAGGAAGAAGTTCTTTACTGAGAGGTTGGTTAGGCACTGGAATAGGCTGCCCAGGGAGGTGGTAGAGTTACCATCCCTGGGGGTGTTCAAAAAACAGATTGATGAGGCACTTGAGGCCANAAAAAATGCATGCTCTAAAACTGAAAATATCTACCCCAATATATGTTGTGACCCAATTTATGTTGTGAATATTAGTCTTATTACTCTGTCCAGCATGGCTCTGAAATACTTCTTGAAGTTATGCAGGTGCAATAAACTGTGGATGAAAATGTTGAAGGCAGTTTGTAACATCAGGATGCAATTGAATTTATTTATATATCATGTAGACCATTAGGTTGTAGTGGCTAACTGTAGCTGTGATAATATATTACAGGAACATTTGATAATGCAGGTGCACCCTAGAGGATTACTGTCATTGGTTTTCCACTTGATTATGTTTAAATAAAAATTTACTGTTAAAGAAGGAATATTAACCTTAAAG
Organism: Aegotheles bennettii; assembly: GCA_013398125.1. Lineage (NCBI taxonomy): Eukaryota > Metazoa > Chordata > Aves > Caprimulgiformes > Aegothelidae > Aegotheles > Aegotheles bennettii. The sequence goes on along the minus strand of VZRW01004274.1, from coordinate 193,844 downwards.
AAGGAATATTTTGGTTGATGTTGAAAGCCACAGACTTGATGAATGAAAGAGTTCTGTCCTACTCAACCTTTAAAATAAGAATTTTGAGATAAGAATTGCTTCTGAGAACAGAATCAGTGGCTGGTGGGAATTCCCGGTATGCTTCTCTGTATTGATAAATTTTATTTTCTTTGGAAAGGAGAGAAGTGACATACTATGACTAACTTTTGCTAATCTGAGATAACTTAAACTCTGACTCCAAAATCCAAGGTTAGAAATTCTGTACTCCCAGGACAGACACATAGGCATAAAAAAATCTGATACATAAATATAGGCTATGATTCATGAAGCTCCCTTCCTTTTCTTAGTTAAGCGAAAGCTAAACATATGTTCTGGTAATATTTGCAGAAGATGTGTAGATCTGAACTGTAGATGAAAGGGAAAACTGGAATTGAATGTCTTTGCAAGATATCCGGTACTCTACTGTGTTTAGGATTCGGCTAGTTCTGGGAGCCAACAGAGCCTGGGTCACAAAAACAAGTTGCGGCTGGACAGAAGAGTTGGCAAAGAGGATGTTGGCTCTCATCCACTTCTGACTCTAAATTCCAACAGAAGCTAGGATGATGTCCTGCTCATACCTAATGTGCTAACTTGCTCTGTAGACAAAATATAGTTGATCAGCTAACCTAGATTTTTTGCTAGATTTCTGGAAATACAAAAAATAAAATAAAATATTTTTAAAAGGCCACTTCACACTATGTCAAACACCTTGCTTGTGTAAGGGTGACAGCACCTATACATCAGCAAAGCCACTCCCTGATACAGTACTGACAAGAACTGTGTTGGAGCCAGAGAAACAGCTGCAAAGAAGGAGTGGTTCAGCTACGATTTGTCTCAGTGAAGAGCAGCAGATCCCAATGTGTTCCTTCAGGCATTCAATATGCAGTCCTTTGACACAAATTTTAATTGTGTAAAATAAGTAGTAGCTTGGTACAAGCATGGTAGCAGAGTATTAGGGGAGGAAGAAAGTTGTTTTACTTTTGCAAGAAAATAGCTCAGTGGAAAAATATCAGAAATCTTGATCTGACTAGATACTGAATGAATATTCTGTGGAAAATGCAGAAGATATTGTCACAGTTTAACGTTGGGCTAGCAATTAAGTGAATGAGATGCTCTCTGTTACTCCCCTGCCTTCCCAGAAAGGGAAAGGAAAGAGACTTACAGGTTGGAAGTAAACTACACAGCTTTAATGAAACAGTAATGATGAAATAGAGAATAACAAAATATACAAAACCAATGTGGTACACTACACACACACACACACACACACACCCACACCCCCCTCCCCACACACACAGTATCACTCACGTCACTGCCACGGATGCAGGGTAGCCCTGGGAAAATTCTGGACTGTTCTTGAGTCAACCGCAGATGGAAGCTGGAGGTAGGAACATACAAAGTCAAGAAGGCATAGATTGGGATCAAAGACAGATGAATGGACAGAGTCTACCCAGGACACCAGCCATGGACGAAGAGAGCTTGACCCTCATTATCCCTCCGATTTATACTGAGTATGACACTATGGGATGGAATACTTTGTTTGGTCAATTTTGGGTCACCTGTCTGGTCCACTTCTTCCCATAGGAGAGTGGCAGGTGTGACCCCTTTGCTCCCCCTTGTTTCCAGAGCATAACATATCTAGCAGAATCAAGCAGTGGCTTTGTTTCTGCACACCATTCTAACAGTAACTATAAACATTGAGTGTTATCAGTTCTAGAGACAGGCACTGTCTTAAAAACATGCCGTTAATTTCAGCAAGTGCAGTTACTTAGAAGAGACTTAACTGAAAAGTAAAATTACTAAAAGAAAATCAGTTCTATTCTGGCTCAAACCAGGAATTATATGTGCATGTAATCGCTAAGTTGTTAGTTTACAGGAGGTAATTTTCCTACCCTTAAGCGGACAATATATGCATTAGAAGCATATCTTGGGAAAGGGGACTCATGGTGCCAAGTTACACAGCTAAATCTCATCTACTATAAATTAAGGAATATTGGGCCCTTAGACTCAAAATGGACAGTTTGCTGAGTGCTGAAAAGCTTCGGACAGCTAAAAGGAAAATCCAGATTGATGGGTATATGTCTCTAACACAGAGGTAAATAACTTCAGGACATCAACTCCATGTACGTTCAATAAAGTTTAGTTTTAGGTGGTCCTGTGAGGAGCAAGGAATTAGACTCAATGATCCTTATGTGTAGGTACTGTCTAACTTGAGATATTCTATGATTTTATGATTGTAAGATAGAAAAGCCTATCTGGGAGGTGTTTTAGATCTGGAGCCTGTCACTGACATGCTGAATGGCTCTTTCAGTCCATCCTTCTCAATCGTCTCTAGAGACAGCATAAGAATTCTAGCTGAATTTTAGTTGCCAGAAATTAGATGTGGCTACCTCTGTTTCTTGCATGAGATTACTGTCTCTTTTATAGATGCTGTTAGGTCCCTGATGAAACTAATATTCTGCATCAGAGTCTACTTCCTGTGTTTTTTTTTGGTTTTGTTTTTTTTTTCAGTCCCTTGATTGACAAGAATTCTCCCTTAAATAGCAGATTAATCCAATCTGTCTTTCAGGAGTGTCTTTCAGGTTTGCTTCCGTATTGCAAGATAATAAAGCTAAAACAGGAGGGTTGAAAAACCTCTGGCCTGTCTTCCTGCTCACTAGGAATAAGTGTGCATGGTAGGAGGAAATCAGGCTCTTCAGAACACCTCAGCTGCAGGAATACCCTTTCCCTCAATACTAAATATGCTTACATTTGCCCTAGGAAAGACCATGCTTTACAGTCTTGCTCAAAGAAATAAATCTTAGTAAAAGAAGCACCTTGAGCATATTTAATTTTTTGCTATTAGGAATGACATTAGAAGTCAAATCACCAGGATCTTTTAATCTTACTTTACAGGAAGAGATAATTTCTGTGTGTTTTCCCAGCTAGAAACATTTTTTTACTTTGCTGGGGGGTAGGGATTGAGATGAGCATTGATACAAAGTTTAAAATAACTTCAAAAGGCCTTCAATTTAGTGTTAGTTCTATGCAGCTGCGTTCATCTTTTAGAGTACTACTGTTCTGCATGGTCTACCTAACCAAAGAAGAGGATTTGCCTGCTCTTTGATCTTTTCAAAATACATTGAAATCTGAAATCAAGTGCTTTGCCCGAGTCTTGACTTTGCTGTCAGCAGTAAGCTGAATCATGTCCTAACATGTAGAGTCCCCCTTATTTCACCTAAAAAATAAAGGACTTGCATATCTTCATAAACGGCCCAGCTATGTCTGACAAATGATTAAATGTTCTGAAGTATGATGTGGATAGAAGAGGGAGGATCAACAATCAAGAAAGGGGAAATAAAAAGAAGAATAAATGAAAAAAAAACCAAACAAATTTGATTAAGAGGCTATACAAAGTGCCAAATGTCATGCTAAGAAAAGAGCATAATCCTTATTTAAAGCTATTGAGGAGGCAGAGCTAGAATATTTTGCTGGTAGCTGGAGTGCAGAGCTCTTTACATATCTTGCCAATAATGCAAAAATAATTCTACAAAATCACATATCTCCTTACATTTATTTCTTTTGCATTAACCGTGTAGGTTAGAGGTTTTTTGCATAGTGATACTAGGGACAATTAAGTCTGTTTAACACAGAGACAGATGCCAGATGTATGCATGTAACAGTTACAGAGGAAACATATGCATAATATCAACTCTACAAATAGTCAATCTCCCTAGGCACTCAACAGTTTTGAAGCTAAGGGAGGGAATGTTTTTATGTTATAACATTTTCCCTTGGTGGTAGCAAATTAGCTGCTTGTATCCATCTTCAGCTGAAACTGCAGAGAGTCACTTGAGAGCTTACAAATAAGTTTAAAGCTCTGCTAAAATGCTTCTTAGATACCTGAGAAGTGGGATATATACCATGCATGTGCTATAACAGGTAGACTTTAAAAAGAAAGTTTGAATTATTTATTTTCCCATAAGACAATTTTTCACCTTAATTTCTTACAGAATTTATTCAAGGTGAGACAGCTCTCAGATATGGTGTTTCACACCTAATTTCTGTCTCCTTGAGAATTAAAGCAATTAATTTTCTCAAAGAAAAACAAAGCAAAACGACTTTTTTATTAGGAAATCTAGAGATTGCTTTTGAATAAACATGCAGTAGATATTGAGGCCTAGTTTTCTCTTCTTCCTATTATCTGTGATACTAACAATTCAAGCTAGTAAGAACAGTACAGGTCTCTTACCTTTTCTTTCCAATAGAAAAAAAAAAAAAAAGCTAAGAGAAGGGAGACCCATTAAAATCAAGTCATGGTGGAAAACATACATGAAACTGTAAAACAAGTATATATTATAGTAATAGGTTCCAGTAAATTAAAAAGTCTCTTTAAATACCCTGAGAAAGTTGGTCATGATCTACATCTAGAATAGGTTTTACTGCATGTCTGCCCCATTTTTAAGCGTTTAGTATCTTCATCATCTCTGCAGAGTAAAGGTTTTCTGAAAGGAAGTCAATAGATTGACACTGACTGACATATTCTGAATTCCTCAGCAGCTTTAAAGATAACAGCGCATCTTCTACTTGTTTTGACAGAACAGTGTTTAACTTATCTAATGCCTCATGGTTGGATTTCCTTTGTAGCGTACTCAGATAAGTAAGCTGAGGGAACATCTAAGAGAAATTACCCTGACTGCATCTTATTAGGTGATGTTTGTAACTAAGTATCATTTAAGTCTATCTCCAGGAATAAAATACACCATTTTATAAGAACATGGCTCAGATGAGGGGCTGCTAGAGACCAGAAAAGTAGCTTCTAACAGTTATCAAGCTTAAAACCCAAAGATATTAGTGAAAACAATGAACACATAATGACAATATCTTTGAAAATAGTTCCCAAGTTACCAACATTTCTTAAAGATATGTTCTATCACATCACAGTATTATGACATCAATATGAAAGTTGAAGCTGTAACAAATTCAAAGGTGACAAGTAAAAAGGTAACTCTCAGTTGAGTAGCTCATCTGCTGCAAATAAAAGTAACTAGCAGGAGACATTTTCTGTATTAATGTTGTTAATAACTATAATTTCTTCGATCCTTGAAATGTAAGAAAGTGTTAGGGAACTTAAGGTTCTTGATGGAGAACCTGGGGAAAAGAAAACATAAATATTCTGAAATGATCTTCAGTGTCTTTCATAAATTCATTTACAGTTCATGGAGAACCTGAAAATATGGTATATGATCTGTTTACATGTGCAATTCGTTTTGCCAAACTAGTTCTATTTAGAGAGTCGGATTTCAAAAAACATCCTTAATTATTCTTTCTGATTTATCTAATTGGAACACTATCCAGGCAGAAAGCTAAGTAGGATAACATTATGAAACTCAAATTCCTAAGAGAACGTGGGTGTTTCATAAATTGGCATAAAGGTAATCCCATTTTGCAAATCTACTTTGAAGGTGGTAATATAACACAACACCAGCAATCTGCTAAAAAATAGTCTAGGGCACCATTTGCAAACAATAATTAATATGCTACTTCACATAAGGGAGACTCTATATGAAACGCTTAGTTCATTTCCTTTTTCCTAAGAAGATGTTTCTGTATCTGTACATCCAAAGTAGAGTTCCTTAAGATGCCTGCACAATTTAAGAGTTTTTTCTGAGAGAAGCATCATGAAAAGTGTTCTTTCTCCTCTTCTGTCAGGTTCATTGTACCTCCCATGAAATCCAAAGTATATGATATACATCATTATATGATGTACAACATCATATGGTATACAACATCAACCTTTCGAAGCAAAACATGATACCCAGTGGGCTTTTACATCTATCAGTATAAAACAGACAGGGTCTTATATTTGGTAAAGGAGATTTTTAATGTAAATCCAGGCATGCTGGCAGGAATGTAGAGGAAACTACTCTCTTTCACCAAAGTGCCACATTTTGAATGATTCGGCATCTGTATAGCCTTTAGACATTTTTTGTGAGACTTTGTAAAGGAAAACAGACAGCATTTGAAAAGCTTTACCACATAATTCTGTTGTGGACAAAATCATGCTCCTACACAGAACCTTACAGACTTCCATTCAAGAGTGTCTACCTTTAGACAGGATGTAAACAGAGACATCAAAAGGACATAGAAACAGATTTCTTCAGAAGCCTGTCATGTCTCTCGCCTCAGTGGCACCCTCATCAGTCAATGTCTGTAAACAAATTGTCATATTCAAATTTGAGACAAGCTTACAAAGCAAAAAGCTTGGTGCCTTCTAATTAAAGATTTGTATACTGAGATAATTGACTACCGGTGAGGAAGGTTCAGTGGTGTAACATATAGCTAATTGTTGGTGGTTTAATGGTGTGACAGATGGGGATAGTTTCCTTAAATTATAGAGCTTTTATATTGGTATTTTCAGGAAATGTCAACAGCATGATTACATTTTCATTAATGTATCTTTTCTTCCTATTCATTGCTTTTGTTAGTCAGAATAACTTGTTACCTCTTGTCTCTAACTGTACTATCTACTAGTATTTGTGTAGGATGCTGCACAACGGGCTTGGTTAATGACTGGTTCCTTAAACATTGACACTGTACAATATACAGTGTTAATATTTACTAAGTATTACAAATTAGATATTGAAATCATTGATATTATAATTAAGACTATCTCACAATAAAGTTAGCAAAAAAGAATGTGAATATCATGCAAATTCTGCAAGTGATTACACAAATTCAGTTAGTTTTCAGATTTAAGAGTCTTCATTTTCAGATGCCAGTACTGAAACTGTGGAACTGCCTTGATCAAGAGTAGGAAAATGTATTACATTAAAAATGTTCTTTCTAACAGATCCACAAGCCTGTTCTCTTCTGTTAATTACTGCAATTTTGTTTCTCTTCTTTTCCAGGAAACAGCTTTTGGGCTGTACAACAAAGATTTACTGTTTTAAACTATGAATATGTCAGATTACTAAAGTTTCCCTGTAGTTTCTCAGCTAAATCCAGGGCTGGCAGAGCTTGCCCTTGTACATTTCCTCTCTGAAGCCCTGGGCTGGGAAGAGTTTTTTATGGTGGGATGGGGAAGAGGCCAAAATACCTTTTCATGACTGTCATATGGTGTTTTTACTGCAAATTAGCACAGGTGCCAGTGTGATTTACAAATGCTGGTAACCAAACCTGGCTGTCCATTCTCAGCCTCTCCTCTTTCTCCTCTGATAGGAAGAAATGAGACATCCTTTTTAATAGTCAGACATTTTCTGTTCATTGCCAACTGTAAAATTCTGTGTTTGTAGCTTTAAGAAGCATAGTGAAAAATTTCAAGGGCCACGAGATGTGCCCAGGCCACAGATAGAAATTGTTTTTCTGCTGTGGAAGTTTTGACATTGTTGTGAATTTTGGAAGCAGAGCCTATCCCTGTCTGTGACTCACAGGTCTGATTTGCCTCCAGAACAGCAAGGCAGAGGTCAAAGACCTATTGTTGGGATCTGTGGACCAGCCCGCTGTGAGGATGGAAAATTTTCAGGTAACAGAAAAGTTTTCTTGTTCTTAAATTGTCTGTAAATAAAAATATGTGATTACCATTAAATAATAAACATTAATTTAAAGCATACTTCTGAAAGAAAAATGTTAAATGTTCTGTAGTGTTCCATGTAAACCTACAATACTCCTCCAATATTTATGGTTTGGGACAAATGCGAACTAGATTTTAATCCATGGTCCCACTAGCTTTTTCTTGCTTTTGTATGTTATGTCATGTCAATATAAAAAATATATTCTCTTTATCCTGTGTCCAGAAAACAAACAAACAAACACAAAATACCCAAACAAAAACCAACACCAGGGGTACTCTGTGTAAGGATTATAGACCTCAGAAGCTTGGTGGTTATAATATAGAATCATAGAACTGTTCAAGTTGTAAAAGACCTTTAAGATCATCAAGTCCAACTGTTAAACCAACACTACCAAGTCTGCCACTAAACCATATCTCTAAGCACCATGTCTATATACTTTTGTATATCTCCAGGGATGGTGATACAACCACTTCCCTAGGCAGTCTCTTCCAGTGTCTGACAACCCTTTTGGTTAAGAAATTTTTCCTAACATCCAATCTAAACCTCCCCTTACCAGGAAAAGACTGTGAGATCCAAGGGGTTTAAAAAAAGTGGCAGTCCATTCTCGTTTTACTGCCAGTTGTTTTGTTAATCTGAGCTACATAATTGCTTTGCCTAACTGAAGGGAGCCTTTAAACAGACAAGCCAATATAAATACTCAGATTGGAGACAGCTCTGTTTTATAACAGCAAGCATGTGAATAGAAGTATTTGTTTACCTCTGCTCAATTATGTCAAAATCAATTGTAATAAAACAGGAATCTGGCCACAGAAATAGTACTTTAGCTGATTGTTCTCACCAGAAGTGTCATATAGTCCCATTGTTTAGGACATGTCAAAGCAGCCCATTAGTTTTCTCCCATAATAAATACCTGCATATAGTCTTTTCTGTTCCTTTGTAAAGGCCATTTCCTGTCTCAACTAAAAAACTGAAGACACAATTTCATACAAATTCTGGGATGTTTTCTGGTCATATTACAGAAATTACTGAAGTTCTGAAAGGCAGAGTTATTTATATTCTCTATTAGACATTGGATGCCACTTATTGTCCGTCTGTTTACACATATGTACCGAAAATACGGATCTTTCATGTCTATTCAAGGTACTAAAATATATAAAACATACCTTATTTTGTTAGTCCAAAGCAAGTGCTGGTGGGTTTTTTTACATAGTGTTTTTGTGGTTAGACCAGAGAAGTATAAACTACAGAGGACTTTACACCTTGTTTCATTATTGGTTGAAGTCTAAATGGAAATATTTTCAATAATGACCACAAATTCACAACATTGAGGTTGAAATGAATCTATCTACTATGGAAGTCAGTGTGAACTTCATGCATGCATTTAAAGGCAGATCTTTTTCTCTGTAGTGTGAAGCAAGAGTCAGAATACATGTGCACTACTGTTCACCTATAATGCGATGAAGAATGGGACATTTTAAGAGTAAAGGTAGACCATATTAGTTGTGTGAAATTACATGCTTCAAAGAGAAGAAGACATACATTTTGGAATGGGTCCTCCAGTGTGTTTTACATTTGGAGCTGTTAGTTGATAGCCATTCCAGTCAAGTGAGTCAGCCAATAAGCCACCTCTGACAAGTAATGGCTATTTTTAGCTTCCATATTTACAGAAAAGAAGGAAAAAAGAAAAAGTAAATTAGAATGAGGTGTTTATACAACAATAAAAACTAGACATCATCTGTTGAAAGAGAAAAAAAAAGAATAAATAAGATATCTGAAAGATAGGTTAGCATTTCATAGGATGATAAAAAATAGCAGAAGCTACTGACATTTTAAAATATGCAGTGTTATTCATGTACTTATCTAGCTGTATTCTTATTTAATCTTTATCGATGAACGTATGGTAATACAAGGTTACTACTTTTTATATTTTGTGAGTAAAAAGTTCATAGAAAAGAATGCACTTGAATAACTGTTTACCAGGTCAAATCTTATAAATTATAAAGATTCAAACTCTGTCTGCCTTGTTCAACTTCAAATACAAATTTCTAACATCATTTACAGGTTTTGGGAGGAATATGATTGGACTAAATACATGTCCAGACTTGTGTATAGGGGAAATCAGATTTTAAGTATATGTCTGATTTCCCCTACACACAAGCCTGAACATTTATGATTACATTGTATGAAGTATTTTATACAGAGTATAGTGTTCTTCATTTTTTAAACTTAGTACACAAAACATTTATTGAAAACCTTTGTGTGCTGATGTTTTATGTACATGATTTGTTTACTTTTCATTTGCTTTTCTGCTATGTGTATGTGTGTATAATTTAAGTAATTAAGGTCCAACTAAATAAGAAAAAATACTGTATTAACTCAGTTTGGCTACATTGAGTCACTGTTTAAAAAAATAGTTCTTGAGTTTCTTCTTTGTTATCTTTATATGCAAATTTCATATAATTAATGAGTCAAACTAAGATATCTCCATTTTAGCCATTGAAATGAGCCAGCTATCAAAACGTTAATTAATTAACTTTATAGTGCAATATATTTAGAGTGAAATCAGTACTCGTATTTAATTCTATTCACAATATTTATGAGGAAAGCATAGGAAATTAGAGATAGCACAATAAAAGTATCTTTAAGCTTGCTACAGAAGGCAGATGTTAAATATAGCTCCTCTGGTAATATAGAATAAAATATGTAAGTTACTTCTTATGTTCCACCAAAATACATACCTTGAATTGCATTTTATAAGTTGTCAACATTAATTTCATCCTACACCATCTTAAATTTCTATCCAGTATACATTTTCTATCTGGGTGATTGTTGCTTCCAGATAGCTTGTTTCCTTTTCTTTCTCTGGCTGATAATTTAGCAGTTCTATTTTAGTGTGCGTTCTCCCCTAAAGTGCATAAAGTACTTCTGCCTGTTTACCCTTAAAGCTCCAGAGAGTTAGGAAAACCTCTAGGCTCCCTCTGTTTATTGTACACACTTGAACTATTAAGGGTTTATTTTCAACAAGAGGGAGACAAGTACAGAGATAAAGACCGATGGTGTGTATCACTTCAACAGCGCATCTTGCTGTACAGCACAGTGTATGACCTATTTTACATATATATATATTTATATACTTACCTTTAAATTGATTCTATTTTCTGATATACTAATTTGGCCCTTGGTGGTGATAGTTCACTTTATAGTTTTATAGTTTATAGTTTATAGTTTCTTCTGCTAATACAAATGTGCCTGTTTGATTTTCTTCACTGTCTGCTAGCTGTACGAGTCAAACTTACAGGCTAATGGTAAGATGAGCAATTTATAATGTGTAATAATCAATACTCAAAATCTGCTTCTTACGATGTAACATAAAAAAGTGAAATGAAAAGACACAGATTTTCAAGACTAGAGCACCAAAACTCATTCAATGGAGGTGGTTTTCAGTAGGTTATTCAGGTTATTTAGTATTTGTTTCTTCTTTTTTTTTTTTTTTTTGCTTCATATTTAATTCAGTCATTGCTAGGATGTCCAGGGAGCAGAAATGGAAAGTTAGTTGAAAGTATAAAAACTGTTTTAGAAAATGTGGGAAATGAGAAGGAGAAGGAAGATATGGCATGCAATTTATATAACATATATATGATATATATCTTTTACTTAGAGATCACCAGCAACTTTTTATTTTTATTGGCAGTAATAATGTAAATACTCTGAGAAGAGACTTAACTGAAGAGCAAAAATATTAAAATAAAATTGGTTCTATCCTGGCTTAAAACAGGACAATATGTCCACTTTTAAAACTAGAGTCTGAGCTTACTACATATCTACCATGTAGGATTAGGAGGAAGAGGAAAAGAATAAAATTACTTAACAGCAGCATTGCCAAAATTTAAAGCTCTAGAATTAACATTGAAAAGTTTGTGCTTGGTACACTATCTGTTTGGTTATTTCTGTTGGATTTCTGTGATAAAATACAACTAAAACTGGCTAGTATTAACTATTGTCCATCCCACGGAAGCTTGGAACCTTCCAGTGCTATTGCTCTGTGTGCCTTTTGAAATACCTTCATTTGAGTTGTTTGTGGAGTTTTGTTTTCTTTTTTGTTTTCTTTTTTTTTTTTTTTTTTGAGAGAGAGAGAGGGAGTACCAGTTTCCTTTGGCTGTTTTAAGCAGCATCTATAGACACTCTGGAAAACCAGATGCAGAGAATTTTAGTGGAGGTGAACTAATGGTGCAATTGTTACCACATATGTTGCATCTAAGGTTATGCATACCAACCTCATCTCATTCAAGTGAAGTGAAACCAAACACCACAAAGTTAAATCTCTTCCTTAAATTATTCCCAGCTCTGTCACTGTGTTACAATCCAAGGGCTGAAGTTGTCTTCTACTCTTGTTTTTCATTATGATAATTCTAATTTTTATTGTACACTAAAACCAGAATGCAGCTTATTTTTCCTTAGAGATCCTAGAATCATAGAGTGGTTTGGGTTGGAAGGCATATTTAAAGATCATCTAGTCCTAACACCCCTAACATGGGCAGGGACATCTTTCACTAGATCAGGTTGCTCAAACCCCATCTAATGGGGTTTTGAAATCTTCCAATGAAGGGCCATCCACAACTTCTCTGGGCCTCTTGTTCCAGTGTCTTACTACCTTCATATTAAAGAATTTCTTCCTCATGTATATTCTAAATCTACACTCTTTCAGTTTACACAGCCCAGGATACAATTGACTTTGTGGGCTGCAAGTGCACATTGCTAGCTTATGTCCAATTTTTCATACAGCAGCATCCCCAAGTCCTTCTCTGCAGGGGTGCTCTCAATCAATTAATCCCCCAGTTGGTATTGATACTGGTGATTTCTATGACTCAGGTGCAGGACCTTGCACTTGACCTTCTGGAACTTCATGAGTTCACATGGGCTCACTTTTCAAGCCTGTCAAGGCCTCCTCTGGATGCCATCTTTTTCCTCTAGCGAATGAACCATACCGCTCAGTCTGCTGAGGGCGTACACAATCCCACAGTCTAAGTCATTGGTGAAGATATAAAATAATAACGGTCCCAGTGTGGACCCTTGAGGGACACTACCCATTACTGATTTACACTTGAACATTGAGTCATTGATTTCAACTCTTTGGATGCAGCCATGCAGCCAATTCCTTATACATCTAAGAGTACAACCAACAAACGCGTATCTCTCCAATTTAGCATCAAGAATACTGGGGGGAACAGTATCAAAGGCCTTACAAAATCCAGGTAAATGACATCTGTAGTTCTTCCCTTCTTCACAGATGCAGTTACTCTATTGTAGAAGACCACTACCTTAGTCAGACATAATCTGCCCTTGGTTAAGCCATTAAGGCACCTTCTTGACTTGTGTATGTTTTGATATATCTTCCAGGAAGATCTATTCTATGATCTTACCAGAAACAGAGGTGAGGCTGACTCACCTTTATGAATTTTATATTTAAAGCCTTCCTGTTACATGGTTTTCCTCAAGAATCACTCTGTGTTGTCCTATCCCTATACCTCATTCTCTCTTGCTTTTGTTATTTTTTTTAGACCTTTCACTAGTCTTAGATTTTAAACTCAAGGAAGGAAGCATGTATACAGAATGACACTTTTTCACAGAACTGTATCATTAACAAGTATAATTTCTGAGTAAATTATCTCACCCTGATTTAACAGATCATTGTGAAATAACACAATTTTTTTTAAATTTAAGTCAAATTTATTTGTGTCTTTTTAGAAATATTAACAGTCAAAGCTGTTCACACTATTGGATTCTCACAGAACACTTTTGGTGTTTCTTCTGTGTCAGGTTTCTGCAGTGCCACTGTCCGTGAACCTGGTGGTGATATTACAAGATTATTAGGAATTTGTTTTCTAATTTAGAAAGATGATAATCACTTAATTTTTCTCTATCATTGGTTCAACAAGTTTATTCTGCTTTTCTGAAGATCTGTTTTACATGTCTCTGTGTGTGTGTTTCATCCTTACATTTAAAGGTATACTCATAGTCTTTTGTCTGAATGGAATTGCAAGCATTTATTTTTTTTTAATAAATTCTTCAAATTAATATTTGAATAAAGTTGACCATTTTGTGGAAGGAAATATTTAATACTTAACACCAGTGTATAGATGATTGAAACCTAGAGATGATAAGAGGATTTATTCTAGTATTGACTAGATAGCACTGAAAAGAAGAAAAAGAAAACTTGTCTCAGAGTCGTTTTTCTAAAATACAGGTTTAAGATGTATTTCTGGAATTTTCATTATCCCTGGAATATTACTTATGTTTATAATTATAAAATGGTAAATGGTGGCCCAAATACATTCTATTAGTGTAAAATGACAGACAAGCTAAGATTTTTAAAGCAGCAAGATTTCTTTGAATTATAGAACAAGAAATATCAAAATTTATGTTCTAAAAATGTATTGAATAAAAAAATCTTATTTAACTATATTCTTTGAAAGAAATAAGAATAGAGAAATCTTATCTGAAAACATTATCAGTTCAAATAGTGTGCCATGGTTTGTCATTCTTCCAGATTGCGTGTAGTGAGCAAATCCATTTTCACTTACTTGCACCAAATCAAAGAAGGGGAAAACTGATTGCACGATCCATACTCGTGTCTAATAAAATTGTAGTATGCAGTTTTTGACAAGCTTATATTTAATGCATACTGATGGAAAATTCTAATTCTGTGTTCTCAGCAGGAAAACAGGCTTTTTAAGAAAATCTTTTTATTTTGTGACTGTCACACAACGTAACAATTATAAACAAAATGAAGGTGATAAAAATGAAAACTCAGCTTGCTGATTTTTAGGAATTGTTTGTATTTCCAGAAAGACAGTCATTGTTTAGTTATTTGATTTGAAAAATTAATCCTGATAATGCCTTTTGAGTTCCTTAAGTACTGTTCACTCTTTTCTAGGATGAGTTTTACAGAACAAAGCCTAACAGATTTCTACAGCAGATTAGTTTACAGATGAAGCACAATTCCACTGAGAATGGTTCTCTAATGACTCCTTTATACTTCCATTGGGCTGTGTGAATGCTTTAATACCTAGAGAACAGAGTTAAATAAATCTTTTTTCTCAACTAGCAGGTTTATACAATCCTTCTGAAATATTTTAATTATAGCTTCTTCTTTTCCTCCATAATTAAGAAACCAGATGTCAAGTAAACCCATCATGTGTTGATCATAGCCTATCCATTAGTTCAAAGAAATCCACTTATAATTAGATTTTTTTCTCTTTCTCCTTTGTTTTACAGAGCAAGAAGAATGTGTTAACTGTACAGATGAATGCAGAGTGCTTGGTCATTCTGACAGGTGTTGGATGCCACAGTTCCCTGCAGCCAGTCAGGCTGAGAATGCAGATTATCGCACAAATCTCTTTGTACCCACAGTTGAAGCTAATGTTGAGACTGAGACATATGAAACTGTGAATCCTACTGGGAAAAAGACTTTTTGTACATTTGGGAAAGACAAGAGAGAGCACACTATTCTCATTGCCAATGTTAAACCTTACTTAAAAGCCAAACGTGCCCTGAGTCCTCTGCTTCAGGAGGTTCCCTCAGCATCGAGCAGCCCAACCAAGACATGCATTGAGCCTTGCACCTCAACAAAAGGACCACTGGATGGTTGTGAAGTGAAATCAGGAGCCTTGGCTGAACCAAGCAGCCAGTACTTGTCAACTGACAGTCAGTATCTATCGCCCAGTAAACAGTCAAAAGATGCTCCCTTCATTGCATCAGATCAGATGGCTAGGGCCTTTGCAGATGTGCATTCCCGAGTGAGCCGAGACTCGGGTGAGATGGACTCTGTTCTGGAGCAGTTAGACCGTTCAGCTCGGGATCTAGGCAGGGAGTCAGTGGATGCAGAGGAAGTTGTGAGAGAAATAGACAAGCTCTTGCAGGACTGTCGGGGAAGCGACCCTGTGGCCATCCGAAAGTGAGGGGAAAATAAGGACAGGCTGGCAGTTACGTTCCTCTTCTACTGTTTAAAATAAATAAATAAATAAATCACCTGGTTGTAACAGATTTACAGGAAGGAAGACCAATGCTGCTTTAAGGCTTTTAGTGAACATCTGAAGTGCCCACAAGTATGTTCTTTTCACTGCTCTTTCTTTTTGACAGATAACACTGGTTTCATTTCGGCCAAACTTTCATTAGGACAGAGTCAAGTACACTAAGAACAAAATGAAAGAAGGAAAGACGGTGTCATTTTGACAATCTGATGGGAAGGTGTGAGAAAGGTGGAATGGAAATACTTCTGATACTTTAAGACTGTCCTCAATAGCTGATGCTGACTTTACTGTTTATGTATAAACCCCAAGAAAATCAGGGTTGAATAATTCTGATCTGTGGTGGATTTCCAGCAGTCACCGCAGGATTCTACTGAAAGTCGTAAAAAGAGTTCTTATAGTAGTCCAAGTGACACCAAACATTAACATTCATTTGTGGTAAACATTTATGTACAAAGTTATCTGCCACAAATATAAAAAACAACAACAACAAAACAAAACAAACAAACAAAAAAAACAAACCCCATTCCAGATCATTATTCAACAAAACATATCCTGATCATTAGTAAAACACTTCATGTCATATAAAGGTTAAATGTGAAATGATATAGTCCATCTTGTCCTGCACACACAAAAACTGATTCACTTGCTAAAAAAAAGAAAAAAACATATTTTAATATCTATTTAGCATTTTAGTGTCCAACAAAACTATAAATAGTTAGCGATAAGTTTTTAAAAAAATGAAGTAAAATAAACTTTGAAAAGAAAAAGTTACCTCTAAGGGTAATACACACAAGGAATTAACATTATTAACACTTTTTTGTTCATTTGTGGACACTAAAATAGCTCAGGAAAGTCAAAATGTCTTAGACATCCACAAAAATCACATGATCATTTAAATGTGCAAATGTAAGAAGATTCAGTGTGTTTACATCAAATGACATATTTTTATTGATTTATTGCAGATTCAGTGCATATGAGCCAAATTGTTGAGTGTATAAGAGCTATATTGTGTATTTTATTAAATTAATATATAGTTGTGTTGCAAAAATATTTGGGCTTATATTGTAAATGGCAAGTGTTGCCTCGGTAGCTGTCGAACTCTATGAGTTTTGTTTTTTCCTGCTTCCTTTTCCCCATGGATTGTGGGAAGCAGCGCCTCAGAGCAAAGTCTCTTGTTTAATGTATGGTCTACCAAGTACTTCAGTACATAATCTGTTCAAAATGTGTTTGAGTGAGCTGATGGAGCTAACTGAACAGCCTACAAATAGATCCATCAGTCATGGTTATGTGCAAGTCCTTGTAGAAGCTTCTATTGAAAACCCATGTTTAATAACAAAAATTACACTCTAACCAACATCTGGAACCTCCTTGTTTGTTTGTTGGTTTATTATTATTATTATTATTATTATTATTATTATTTTCCTAAACACATGCAGCCAACCTGTTTAATGTAGGATATTTGATTGACTTTTTAAAAGATGTCACTATCTTCAAAGTTTTGCTATTAAGTTCATAGAGATGAAAAACATGTCAGTGCCATTGTGGCATGGGCAGTATTTTATCTGATCCTTTAGAATGTGCAATTGCTTACTGAAGTTCTATATATACACTGTTTATTTTGGGGGGTGTTTTTAGTTTGGTGTTTATTTATACTGAAAAGTGTTTGCAGAATAATTTGGGATATAGTTTCCATTTTTTATTGTTTTTTCTAAGGGTGTTTTTATTGCATTTGGAAAATTCAAAATTGCCTTCAGATGAAAGTTAAAAAACAACACACATTCAAAATGAACTTGCACAGAACAAGAAGCAGAAGAATAAAATGTTTAGCTCAGGAGTTGTCCCTTATATACTTCAGATACTCTGTTAGAGATAGCACTATGGTGCATTGTTTAAGAATGGTGTAATGGGTTTATTAAATTTAACCTATACTATACAAACATATATAAATAGAGGTTGGCAATCTCAAATCCAACAAAGTCATGGTTTTCATCAGTTCAAGAAAGAAAGTTGACCCAATAACCTATTTTGATGTTGGAATTGCTGTTAAATGGTGACTTTAGCTAGTCAGTCCTACAATGAATTGTCTTTGGCAGACAACCATTCTGAAAGTTTGCTTTTAGCTCCTGTTGTTAAAAAAGTCCACAATTACATGTGAAAAAAGGATCTTGTACATGTTTTATCAAGCTACTCTCCATGTTTTGGACAATTTATGTATCTAAAATGTGGTGTTGTCTGTGTTATATATATATATATATTTATTTTTTTTTTTGGCCAGGAGACCTGAGATTGGTATTGCTTGATAGCTTGATAGCTTGAAATTCCATAGTGGAGGGGATTTCTTATTGTTTGATCAGTCTCTTATGCGTATTTCCACCGGTGCCCATCACTTCAATGTCTGTGCACCAAGTCTTTAGCTCTGCCAGTGAAATCCATTATTCAGCAAAATCTAAGCCCGTATGTAAATGCAGTCAAGTGATGGAGATTTGTGTATTTTATAAATTATTTTAACTCTGAGTAACCAATTGTACAATTCATTGTATGTTTCTGAAGACATAAAAACACAACATTCTGAGAAAGGGCTGTGCCAATGTAAGAGGAATTTACCTTAAGGCTCTCTGTCACTAGTGATTTACTAGCTTTAGCTGTTTAACACATTATCTGTATTTAGTAGTGATTATTTATTTACCACTCTGAGGTAATTCAGAATTCATGACTCACAGCTTTATAGAAGAGTTTAGGAAATCTTGCTTTTATTTAATTTGGCTGACAACTGCCTTTTGTTGTAGATCTCTGGCATACTGCTTCCAGTAAGGATATCCCAGGTTAAAAAATTTATTTCACAGTTTCGAATGGATACATAATGAACCAACAAACCAGCACAACTTATACAATGTGAGTTTGGCTGGTTAAGTCAAAATTAACATGAATGTGAGTGAAGGAAGTACTACACACAAAAGAATTTAAAAAGTATTTTTTCTCTCACTGGAGAAAGAGGCAGTAAAGAAAGATAAAGTTTATGAGTTATTTCTCTCATTCCTTACATACATATTTTATAAGACTGAAAGATAATATCTGCCACATGATTATAAAATGAATGGCTGAGTTAAGGGAGTCAAGTTAAGTAACTAATAAAATTGTAGTGTACACTGTGAATAGCGAATAAAGCATTCTATATGTTTTTTTATTAATGAAAGCCAGCAACTTAAACAATTGGCCAATCAAATTAGGACTCAATCAGACCTTTTTTTTCAGTTTTTCTCTTTTTTTTTTTCTTGTCATATTAAACAGGAAAGAGATTCTCCTGAACTGTAATTTGCCACTTGAGAATATAGGGTTCCCAGTCCAAGTTACCCCTAAATGTCAAACATTGCTCATAGTGGAGCAGGGTACATCATTCAAACAAACTTTCAAGCTAATTGCTGTCCAATGGAAGGGAAATTGCTGAGGTCAGGAAGGAGTCTGAAGCCTAGCATAATATGCGTCCAATCATTATTGTTTAATTACTTTATTTTGACATCAGGCAGTGATTATTATTGCATTAATTCAAATGGGAGTTTTGGCTATCAAGATTTGTTGATTTGAAGTGTAATTGAATGAAACCTGATTAAGGTTTTTGACTTCTCTGGCCCAAATGTGATGCAGGTTGGCATTTGCATTTATCAGCCCCTGTCTCCCTATATGGCTCAAAGTTGCACCAATGACTGGTGAATGACACAAAAAAAACCCAAACAAAAGCAGCATACATTGTATGGATTATCTCAACCGCTATTGTTTAATGGCTGTGTTTAATGTGACCTATCTGGAAAATGAGGACTACGAATAAAAAGCAATTACTAATAGTGGTGTTGCCTGCTTTTGCATTCATTAACACAGAAGAAATGTGTTAAACACTGCATACCACAGGGAGCCTGATGGTAATTACTTTGGAAAAGCAACTTGTGGCAATGCGGCTGTTACAGCTAGTTATCAGTTTGCCAAAAAAATGACAGTTCCTGCTTCATTTATTAGAAATGTGTAACCGTTTTCTCTCAACAGGAAGGTGGTGAACAGTTTTCATCAAGCTGGGTAGGTTTATCTTTTAAGCATCTGAAGTGCTGAATCTCTACAGGCTGTTGTTTGCTCATAGAAACATGGAGCTGAATAAGGGTAATTTGGTTTAGTACACTGGTGTGAGTTCACCAAACGCTTTATAAATAAGGGCATAAGTTATCAAAGACTGTCACTACAACAGTCTGAAAGATCAAAGCCCTATTTGAGTATACAAGTGGGGAGAAAAAATCTGAAAAATGTAAAAAGTTGTGGGTTTTTGGCTTTTAAAATATGTCTTTCTTAAAAGCCTGGGTAACAGAGATAAATAATATTATTTAGGTTGCTGTAAACAACATGACAAAATGCAGGGAAAAATATTGCTAATTTCTATGTCTGGTTGTTTGAGTTTGTTGTTATAATTTAACACTTTCATTAAGCTTTTTTGTTTTATTTTTATTTCTGTTTGAGCATCATGATCAGTTCCTCAGAGTATGTGGCTCTTTTTATCTGCTCCTCTATGATTGACAATGACATACCAAATAGTGTAAAGCCTCCACACCTTTTTTGTTGTTTTTTTAGAGGGTTTGCTTTGGTTTTTTGTTTTTTGTTTTGTTTTTTTTTGTATCTTTGTTTGTGGTTTTTACCAATAATTAAGTAAATATGTGTTGCTTTTGATGGTTAAATAGTATTTGATTTTGTTCTGAATACTACAGGTATTATGAAGATATGGGCTAGTTCTGCAGGCAGGGGTACCTTTCACCCGTTGCGTGTTTTCTGTAAGTCTCTTTGCCAGAAACAAACCACCCTGCATCTAATTAGCTGGCTATCCTAGGCACAGAAACCTCCCATTGTTTTCTTCCTTTTTTTCCTGCTACATATATTTGTCTTTCTACAGGCTGAATTCCAAAGTTTAGCAAGCCACTGTATGTGCAGAGTCCTTGCCAGAATGTACCTTATGTTGCTGAAGGCCTCATTGGACATGGGATGTTGCTGTCTTCAACTGTGTGTAATTCAGAGCTTGGCTAGATCCACAGTATATGCAAAACAAGTCATAAACCATCCTGGCTTTTCTTTACCTAGAATGCAGACTCATTGATTTCTCATTTGGAAAGTGGCCAGTTTGTCAGAGATTCTTCTATCTCCTTTAAGCCAACTACGTATAACTGCTTCAGGGTGTTCACTCATGGGATAAATACCCTATCCTTATGCTTTATTGAGTTTAACACGGAAACAGCTGAGAGTTTATTTCTTCAATTACTAATGCTTCCCTAAAAATGAAATTTGTCTGGTAGAAAGAAGGTACAGTTCTCTGGTGTATGTATATACAGCTTGATTTCTGAAAGGTCACCGTAGTATCAGCAGCACATGCAGAAATGGATCAGGAAATTAATGAGCCATCTAAGAATTTTCTGAGATGTATATTACATAGTGCGTATATTATAACTCAGGAAAGAGAACATAGTATCTTGGTTTATTTATTGCTGATGGTTCCCGATAATGCCTGGCTCACAAAAACATTTAGTTCAAGTTTGAGAAAACATTTTTCTCTGATTGGGAGACCAATTCCTTTTCAGCATATTTTTTAACTTTTTTTTTTTTTCTAAATATATGCTGATATGCTGGTCATTCAAAACCAAAAATACTGTTCTGACACGGTTTCTTCCTTTAGGTTCTTTGGGCTAGAGATAGTATCTTTTATTTAGACAAGACTCTAAAATGTCTATAAACATTTCATTATTTATCTTAGTAAGAAGCAAGAGTATAGACATGGCTTGAAACATAGATTATTGGACAACAGATTTAGATTGTCACCTACTGAGAAATGGAATAATTAAAATTTCATTTCTGAAAACATATTGTACTTGGTGGTTGAACACTAACTCTACAGAAATCCTATTAAAATGCACCTACTGAACTGCTGCCAGAGAACTAGGGGATCAGTCGGTCAGTTATCCTCAACTTTTTTTTCTAAGTTCAAACCAACGTTGAAGTTGCATCTGGAAGTCTGTTGATTGCTAGTGCAGTACAGAAAATATATTTGTAATATGTTTGCAAGAAGAAATTCTCCTTAACATATTTACAATTACATTTTGTAACAGCTGCATCATTTTAGGGGCAATCACATACAGAACTCTTTTCAGTGGTTTCATTTGAAACTGACAAAAAATGGATTACTGTGCTGGCATCAACATTAAAATGAAAACACTGTATCTGTCTGACCAACAGAAAATGACATTTATCTATTTCTGTTAGTCCTGCCTTTAGGAAAGTGTTCCATGCATCTATTTTTTAACCCTTTTACAACAACATTCTTTATGATGCTGCATGTTACAATGATTTCTGCAAGTGTCCCTTTTATTAGTCACCAACCCAACCTTTCCATATGTCCATTTAAAATACTTTATGTTGCAAATTTATCTCATGAAGAGAATTTACAGCAGATTCCTCATCTGTCTTCAAAGATGTTTCACACTTCATACCATATTATTAAAAAATATTAATCAAAATATTTGTAGATAAGACCCACATTTATTTCTTAAAATTATTTTAAAATTTGATCATATTAAAGTTGCTAAAATATATTAAACCAATATTTTTTACTGATTAAAACACTTCTTTTTTTATGAAAAAATTCTTCATTCACTATGAGAATTCAGTGGGAGATCCTGTTAAGAGGAGCATCACACCTAATAAACCAGTCAGCTCTAAATCAGGATGTTTCTATGATGACTAAACATATAACTATTTCATCTTTAATTAAAAATACTTCTTTTTAGAAAAAAACTAAAACTCTCTTTACACTGAAATGATGAGAAAAAAATAATCTGATATGTATTTTCTAGATAACTAACTAGTGAATTTAATATCTTCTAACTATAATATGGTTTACAACAGTGAAATTCATTATGACTACATATTTACGGACTGTCTTGGACCATATGAGAAATTGTATTTTCTCTGAATATCCTTTGAATTTCTATGCTTAAAGCCATATTGGGTATAGGAAAGATTTTTCTATTCCCTTGTGTCTCATTCTAAATTGAGAAGAAATCAGCCACTGCTGTATCATTTAATAGGGATTTGTATAACACCAAGTGACTATAATAAATACAGCAGAATACACGTGAAACTATTTTAATAATGTTACAGTACCGTTGTATCATAAGAGATTTAGAATAGAGTTTAGCAACTGTTAATAAGCTTTTATCATTGATCACAAGATAAGCTGCTTAAAAACACTGAGGTTTCACCTCAGCTTAAAGTCTGTAGTAGTGTAGAACTCCAGAATAAGGACACTGTCCAGACTCCAGGCTTCTTTTGTCCTATCTTCTTCTGGAAAAGACTCCAGAAGTTGGTAATTATGATTCCATAATAACTTTTGCACTTCCATGCTGTCTCATGAAAGAGTATGAGTCTGTAAGGTGGCTGAGGAAAGCCCACCTGTTGAGTCACAAGGTTCAGAGTAGATCCCCTTGTTTTATAAACGCCTTCTCAGAAAGGAGTCTAGGTGCGGCTGGATCCAGTCCTAGTCCCAGACTTGGTCAGCAATTTATGTCTAAAGAATTATGTGTGTAGCCACTAATCACAGTCAACATTTAACTGTTTCAGAGCCCTGACAAGGACTTTCACTGAGGCAGTTTTGCAAAGTTGTGAAGTCAGGTAATGTATTAAGGTGACAGATATAACAAGTTTGGAATTGCCACTGATAAATACTGAGTTAGCACTAAAAGTTTAGCTAAATAATTAGTTCAACTATAGTAACAATTCACCTGGCTATCATCTGCAAAGTAGCAGAGGCACAACTAAAGAGGTATCCCTACCTGGGGAGGTGAGAAGTCCAGGCCTGTCAACCCTTCCAGAAAGAGTTGGGATTATTTTCCTCAAAAATTAGAGGATTCTAAAGGCTAATTTATACTTTTTGACAAGGTGGGTCTGGGTCATGTCTTGAGTGTTGATTGGCTTCTAGCAGGCTAATGGTGATATTAAGAGAGGGGGGAAGAAGTAGAACCAGCACCTGCTACAGATGTGGACTCCTTCTCAGCCATGTTGCCATACCTCTCACTATCAGTCTTTGCCTCTGGCTATTGTTGGCACAACCATCTGGCTACAGGACTTCCATCCTATTCCAGTGGTTGTATCAGTTACCAGGGTTGTAAAAACTTCCACACTGCAAGGTTGCAAGAATTTCCAATATCTGGGCCCGGTCTTGGTTTAAACGTGATTAGTTCGTCCTTTACCCCTGCTTTTTGTCAGGAAGACATAAGCACACTAAGTTGGCCTGCTTTCTTATCCCAAAGCTGATACAAGATAAGAACAACAATCTGGGACAACTGGCCAATTTCCCCATGCATGCACCAATGTAAATGAATCAAGCTGCCTGGTATACAACAACTGTCTGCCACTCAGTGCCCTGATGCTACCTTAAGAGAGTCTGTTCAGTTGATTCATTTAGGGATGCAATGTGGATAGAAAGTGGATTTGTTTAGTTGATCTTTTTGTATCTGTCAAAGTAAGACACAGTAATCCTTTACAATGAAAAGAACAGTCACCTTTTGAAAAAGTATTGGTCTTTAAAAAGTAATCTCCAGAACCCAAAAGAAAAAAATACAGGAAAAATAGCAAATATAACCTTGTTCATCCTCTACAACTCAGTTGAGTAATGCTGTTGATAACTATAAATACAGCACCATTTTTTTTCTAAATACACCTTTTCCAGTGGACTAAAATAGTAGAGAGGAATGGAAGATCTAGAAACCCACATAAAGCCTGTAGAATGCTAGGAAGTGTATCCAGTGCATCTATTTCCAAATAAATCAACTTTTTAAAAACATTCATTCTCCAGCACTTATTAATAATCTTCTCTGGACTTCTAAAGACCTGGACTAATACAACTGCAAAAGTTATTGTGGTTGGAGGCAGAAATCAAGATAGAGGAGGGAAGAGAGTATGACGCTTTTCAGTTCCTACTACTTCTTATCTCTTTAGCAGATGTGAAATGACAGGGAACCACCATATTACTGAAACAATAGGAGAAGTAGGAACAATTGGAGGAGGTCTGAATCCAGCTCTTTCATTCAAAAAGCTTTCATGAAGATTTGCAAAGTGTATTGTGGGATCAAGAATATAAACCTGAGACAGCTCTGCTGATAACCAGTAATTCTACTAGTCCAAGGTGTTCACATCACCTCTTGCCTGGAAGAAATTCAATCTTCTATGGGCAATGACAACACTCAACTGTGAGGAGCCACCAGGTGCTGCTGCCAAATCTTGAATCCCAGTAGATGCCAGCTCTCCTCATTCACTATATTTCCTTCATCCTGAGTGTTTGTAAGAAATACTACAAAATGCTAATCTACATTTCCAAGCCTTGAAGGGTGGTCTGGAGAAAGACCAGTCCTTGTTCAATGCATGTGTTGGTTAGCACAGAATGTATTTTGGAGCCAGAAAAAATTCAGTTAGAATTGTATTTGAAAAACCACTTGTTTGCTCAGCCTGGGGATTTCTTTAATTATTTTTTTTTGTTTCATTTTATAAACAATCCAGAAAATCTTCAACACTGATGAAGCTAAAATCATGCTCATTCTTCACAGCAGCATAAATATTAATCACAATCACCAATCCAGACTGAGGATTTTATCTGGTATAACATGCACAATATGCAACAATTATGTAAAAATAGAAGTTATTATGAGCTGTAATTAATATACTGTGTTACCAGCTGACTCAAAGCGCCTTGCTCAGCATCCTTAGCTTTAAAGACTGCATCAGAGTGATGGTAAAACGTATACTAGATTCAGTAAAACACATCAGCAGCCATAGGATTTCTCTTCTAGTGGTGACAACATTACCATCTACAATATGTGTTACAGGCTTGTTGTATTTTTTCTGTTCTGGAGTGTAGCTATTTAAAAAAGAAAAAAAAAAAGCAGTGTAATTGCTGATTTACCACCACTGCTTAATCTAATTCAGTTCTTAATGGTCCATTTCCACAGCAGAATTTGCATTTTATTTCACAGAAAATGTTATGACTCCACCTGCCTTAGTTCAGATAATGTATCAGAAAGGGGAAACAATGGTATAAGCAGAGGAGTGACAAATCATTTACCTTTACTAAAACAACATAAATATTGAAGGGAAAGGGAGTCCCAGGTGCACCACCCTTGTAAGTGAACCAAAAGTACACCAATACCCCCACCTTTCTCAGTTCTGTCCCTCAGATTCTGTTTTATTTGGTTTCCACAGATCAGAAGAAATAATTTTCAAATGTATTGCTCTCGCATGCTACTATCCTCGTCAAATTTTATTCATCATGAAGACTGTGACAGAGAATGTGTAAAGATATATGCAGGCATATAATGCCTTATCAAACTGTAACATCACTAAACATAACTGTCTTCCCATTGACTTGGACCTAATCCAGACACTAGAGATCACAGACAAATTACAAGATATTACACTCTGCCCACAGTGAGGTGATCAAAATAATAAATTGAAGATATATTTTGATCGACGGTTTATATGTATTTCATTATATTTTTGCATTTCCTTCAAGACTCAAATCCTACGGGTGACAGCTGTCATTTTAAAGGTGACTCATATTAATTTACAGAGTCCTCTAACAGATGGAAAGGTCTTTGTTTCCCAGGGAACACTGACAGGTTATGATATGTGGAGTTTTTAATCATTTTAACAAAACTTATATACATCTGTCAATTACTCTATTCAGTGAAGTTAATAATACAGCAATCTGAGAATGACAAAGACAACTTTCCTTTTCTCGAAACCACAATTATATTTTTTTACTGTGCTTTGTATTGGTAGCTAGAAAGGTGTTGATAATATAGGAGTGTTTTGACTATGGCTGAACAGTGCTCACACAGCATCAAGGCTGTCTCTCCAACATTCCCCCCTCACCCAGTAGGCTGAGCATGGGCAAGATCTTCAGAAGGGACGTAGCCAGGACAGCTGACCCAAACTGACCAAAGGGATATTCCATACCATATAATGTCTGCTCAACAATAAAAGCTAAAAAAAAGGAGAGAAGGGAGGGACACTAGTTATTATAACATTTGTCTTTCAGAGCAACTACTTTGTGCACTGAGGCCCTACTTCCTGGGAAGTGGTTGGACACCGACTGTTGGTGGGAAGCAGAGAATAAATCTTTTGTTTTCCTTTGCTTCCATACACAAACTTTGGTTCTGCTTTAATAAACTGCCTTTATTTTGACCCACAAGTTTTTTCCACCTTATTTGCTGTCCCTGCTCTCCTGCTGAGGTGGGGAGTGATAGAGCAGTTTAGTGGGCACCAGGCATCCAGCCAGAGTCAACCTACAACAACTAGTATTTATAATAATAAGAAAATTTTATTTTCAAGGTACCTATCCACAGAGCATTTTTCCTCTGCTCCCAAGATACAGTGAAGCTATAAATCATTAAAACATACAACAGATAAAACATGACAAAGTTGGAATCACATGAATAATTAAAACTAAAGTCACTGTGCAGAACTGATAATTTTGGTCAGGTACAGAATAAGGGCCTTCACTGTGGTGTTTTTTCTGGTCCTGATAGCAAGCACTTCAAGCTCCCAAGGCTTCAGAATAGAGACAGCAGATGTATGTGTACTAGTAGATGTGGTGGCTCTGCCTCATGACTAAAACACAGCTCATTCATTCATTATAGCCCTGAGACCACAATCCCCTCAAGTAAACCAGATATTTTTTTGCAATGATATTATGGGACATCCACATAACAATTACATAGTCTTTACAGAACAATGACACTGTTTGTTTGTTTTTTTATTTTTTGAGATCTAGCAAAAACTAGAAAGCTTTTTAGTAAAAATATTTTCACATCTTGTACCTTTATCTCTTTTAGAATTAAAGGGTTTTTTTGTTGTATTTTTTCTGTTCTGGAGTGTAGCTATTTAACTGAACTGCATCTTAGTAACGGAAATCTTCTAGCTTTTAAACAAACTACATTTTTAAGATTTCTCAATGGAAGATTTTTGTTTCATCAGGCAGTACTTAGTACTATTTAGTATCACTTCAATATTATTTGAAGACCCCAGAGAAGGAGTCACAGCTTCTTTTTAAGTACTACTGATAAATAGTGAAATATTTCATATTGCAAAGAAAAAATATTTCATATTACAGAAATAAAGCAAAACAAAACAAAACAGCACATCCAATGTTTTCGAGAAAAACTCTTATTATCTCCAGACCAGTCACAGCTGGAGTAATAAAACTTAGAATTTCTAGGTCACAGTTCTGCACAGGCAATATGTGCTGGATCCAGGAATTTAACCTGGATTTCCCTAAAAGTCTAATCCAGACCTTGAACTATTACAACTACCTTTTTATCTTCTTCTGAAAACCCAGATAGGTTATTGATCAGAAGGGCAGTTACTAGAATTTAAACCTGTTCCACAATATTTTAACCCCAGCCTTCTGCCATTCTTCTAGCAAAAAAATAGTCAGGAAGGGTGTTTCCTGACATTTTCTTAAGGGTCTTAGACTTCGAAGGTCCTTGACATCTGTGTATATATTCTCTTGGAAAGAGTATAGATTATATTCAAATGTTATTCTGTAAGGTAAAATAAGTGGCAGCTGGCACCATACAGTTTTGTTATAATGAAAACATGAGGTGGCTGCTATTACACAGTCCTGCACTAATGAGAACAGTAGGAGTCTAGCATTACAATGGTCTAATGAAAACAGGAAATGGCTGGCATTAGATTGGTATAATGAAAACAGGAGGAGTCTGGCATTACACTTATGCAATAAATAAATTAAGATTTCTGGCCCTACCAATCTCATCTACATTATATATAATTCCAATGTGCAGGAGAGAGGTTTATGCAAAATCGTGGCCAGTGACAGTAAAGAGCATTCTTTGTCACAACATTTCAGAAACAGAAGAGTGTCATTTTCTTGAAATTTTTAATTTGTTTTTGGTGGTTATCTGTCAGTGAAATAGGGTATATGATTTTAAAAATCGATACATAATCTATACAGATTCTTCCCTTTAATTAAAATATAACCAAAAGCAGTATATTTTCTTGCGCCTGTCCTGCTAGAATGTGGAAGGCTAAAAGTAACTTATTGAAAGTGAAATTCAATATGACAGGACTTTTTAATTAGCTTCCCACTTACCCCTCCCCAAGGTGAGCTAAGTATCCAATAGATAAAAATACTTTTCATGTAGCATTTCATGTAATGTAGAGAATGAGAACAAGAGGAAAAATATATGCTGAGAAAAAAAAAAAAAGGAAAGCAGGAAAAAGTTAAGTGTAAAATCAATCACTGGGCTTTCTTCTAAGAACAGAAGGGTCAGGTGTTTTTGTTCCTTGTTTTGCAAGCTAACCTCTCTAGTTGAGCCTATTTAATTATTATTGCACAAGAGGGTCTTCTGTGTAGATCTTAGACTATAAATACAGAACCATCTTCCCTTTTTTTGTAACTTTTAGAGCCATCAGAAACTAATTGATTCTCACTCTCCTTAATCTGGCTGAATTCACCATCAGGTTCGTATAGTTCAAGGCCAGTACATTGGACACTGCATCAATCCACTCATATGGTACCTTTCAGTCCCTCAGCCTCCCATTACTCATCTTCATGCTCAGCCACATCATTTCTGGACATTTTTCATCAAACCAAGAGGCAAAATAAGGCAAGAAAATGTTTGGAGTACAATTTTCAAAGCAGCAATTAGTGTGCCAGAATGTTCCAGCATAAAATGCTATGCTTGCTGAAGCCTGGTATACTGCTGATAGCTTCAGTTTCCGTACTCAGATTGCAATGAAAATATTCCAGTCAGGTAGCTCTGAGTGAAACAGCAGTGTGATGCAAATAAGGAACAGATAATCAAATCAAACTTTCTAATCGAGTTTTGCTATGCTGAGTCTCTTATTTCTCTCTAGCCTGCAGTTTGCATGTTGTTTTACAACACTGCAGAATTAGCTTGAAGAGTAAATACTTGTGAGTTTATAGAATCTTGTCATGTCTCACATATACTGAAGAACGAATGAAGGAAAATAATCCTTCTGTGCTGCTTCTATTACTTTAATTTCTTTGCATCTTTGGTGTGGTACAGATTGAATCCATTGGAAGGAGGAGAATAGGAGATGAAGAAGAAGCCAGAGGGGTAAAGCACGGTAAATGCTGTTAAGAAATTTTTACTTTCATTTTCTTTTGTTTTTATTTCTTCATCAAACAACTGAAGAAAAAAGCAAAGAAATAGTCTTACCTTACAGACTAGATTTTAAACTAAGACGTATGGCACTGGAAGCAGCATATGCCTTAGAAAATCTGCTGCTATGTGTTCTGTGTGCAAGCCACAGACGTGGCTTAATCGAGATAGGAGGTGACACGTGCCGTGCATCTGAGATTAGTGTCTGGCCCTCAGCCATTAATGCTGGCATCCCAGAAACTGACTGAGTCCTCTGCCAAACTTCTACTGGGATTTGGATTCACTGAATCTGACTCACAGTCTTTAATCCCCCCCCAAGCAATATCTCTTTGAATTGTGGAGCTTGAAAAACATCCAGGTGGTGGTCCAGCCATGACAGTGCCTGCATAAGCTTAGAAGCAGCACTCTGTTTAAGAGTTTTACTACACTGAGAGATTCTAGGCCTCTATTGTGCAAGTCTAAATGTCAGAGCTCACCTTTATTCTTTTTCTTGAGTTCATTATACTGCAGAGACAATAGTAATATTGTCCATTGCATAACCCTTCCAATCTTTTTGAAATATTTGAGATCTTACATATGTTGTATGCTATAAATCTACTTGATAGGTCTCACCATTCTGTAAGCAATATTTTTCATTAACTTTGCAATAAAATGGCATTTTGCCCTATTTTCAAACTAACAGTTTTTGTCAGGGTTGGCATATTTATTACATTACCAAATATCAGTCAATACCAGCTGGTGTAATTGAGTCTTGTTATATGATTCGGATAATTGCTTAAACTATGGATTTTTCAAAGTCAAATTTTCTGGCATAAAGAATATTGTTTTAACAGACTTTTAGATAAATAAGTAGTGTATCACTGTAACTACCAGTCTTGATATAAGATAATGAATTGACCTCTCCATGAATAATATTCAAGATCATTTATAATTGTGTTACACAGAAAAAGCTGTATAAAAACTATTTGATTATGCTTGATTTCTATTTCATGCTGCATACCAAAACTAGCACCTGACACTCACAGTAGAACTTAAATGAGTGTGACAGTGAAGTCCTTATAGGACCCAAGGTTTTTAAGTTGCTTTAAATAATAATAGGGAATATGCTCCCTTCTGCATTTCTAAGCAAGTAAGGAATATGGCATCATGAAA
Source organism: Aegotheles bennettii (assembly GCA_013398125.1). Taxonomy (NCBI): domain Eukaryota; kingdom Metazoa; phylum Chordata; class Aves; order Caprimulgiformes; family Aegothelidae; genus Aegotheles; species Aegotheles bennettii. The sequence goes on along the minus strand of VZRW01004274.1, from coordinate 162,851 downwards.
AAGGTGCCTATATTTTAATGAAATGCAGAAATTAAACTTTAAAAAGCCTAACAACACACACACACAAGGAGAAGTATCACAGGAAAATAAAAGATTTAAAACTGAGACAGACAGGTTAAGGTAAACTACATTCTGAACCAAACCTTTTTCCTAGACATATTCACTTACAACAAAGGAGTAATTCAATATTACTATACAGATTGTTAATTAAAAGTTTTCCATTTTCATGTGCATCTATAATTTCATTTTGGACAGTCTATTCAATTACAAATATTGAAATGGCATCTAGACATTATTTATTTCCCTGTAATCGTTTTCTGATTATATTTTCAGATTGAAGAAATAATTGTAAAATCTAGATAAATATTTTGAATGCCCTTATCTTAACCAAATACAAATGCTGTATTATAATTAGCACTTCTGCATAACAAAACACTTTCTGTCTTTTTCCATGTTAATAATTCAATTTAATATGTAAATTACTCTCACACATTACATTCTTGTAACTTTCCTACCATTCCCAAGTCAGATAAAATACAGGTGTACTTGTTTCAAGGCTCTATCTTTCATGATAGACATTGAAATTTTGTAAATTATATATGAGCACAAGAGATACACAGCTTAGATATGGCCTGAATTTTCAGTGTACACAAAAGCTATTTTACTACAGTATATAGCTGTGTCAGATCCAATCAAGTGGAGCTCACCCCAGTCAATTCTTGGGACATCTCCAAGGAAAACATAGTGAGATCTACTAAGTAAACTGGACTGCTTACTAGGTGATACCATCCTTATTTCTAAGTCAACATTAAACTAATCAATATTAATCTAAATTATTTCACCTCTAAGTTCCCTGACTTTTCAGAACCTATGGCAGAAGTTCTGTTTGCATTCTCCCCCTTATCCTATGATAAATTGAAAATTTTGTACTAAGTTTATATGGACTGTTTCTAAATGTTCTGCCATCTGTGGTATTCCGTAGCCCTGAACATCTGTTATGTAGCGGCCAAAACTGGTGCTCCAAGTGGACTAATTCAAAACCACATTTCTACTGCCATCCTGGTTTTGTGAGGATGGAGAACTTGTCTTGCCTTAAGCTTCTTTTCAGATTGAAGGTGAAAAACATGTAATTGATTATTAATGGCTTAATGGCAGTTCTTGCAGATAAACTATATTTACTCATGGGGATTTTTGGACGAGACTTCAGTTTACATTATTATATTACTCAAGGAAAGATTTCATATCCTTGAGGAAAAGTTGAAGCTCTTCAGGAATGATGGACTTGTATGGAATTGTGCTTTTACTATTGTTAAAAAAAAAATAATTCAAAAATATTGTATGATAATAGCAAAAAAATTACTGATTCTGTCCATGCAGGTAGTTTCATTATAGATAATACTTGTGCATTTACTACATGAATGAAAATTATTTACAAATTATTTACAAAGCAGGAACAGATCTTTTCTAGAATTGCTGTAATGCATACATTGGTTTGTGTAAGACGTAATTGATAGATTAAAAATTTCACTGTATTTGGGAATGAAATGTAATTCTAGGAACTTCTGTAATGGATAGAGAACAACAGTAACTCATAACCATGTAAAATTTTGTCTCCCATTAACCATGCATTCTTATTATATACAATCATGTAACCAAACACTTGGGATCAGATTATTTTAATCTCAGCAACAGTTTTAGTGCATGTCCATAAGTCTTAGCTTTTGGCTGCCAAGCACACTGTCTGTCACTAGAACAGTTTTACTGGTACTTTAAAGGTAAAAAAAACACTTTTGTCCTTGAATACTTCGGCCTTCCTATGTCCAAAGCATGTATGTAAATCAAGTCTCTCAAAGAAGAGTTGTTAGTATCTTTATTTTTATATATAGTTTGTAATAAAATAGTAAAATAACAAGTTTTACAAACAAACAAATTCACAGTTCTACACTTTAAATTACTCCAACCTAAAGAGAGTCTTGTTAATCAAATGTTTCCCCAACTAATGTGAACTAAACAGATGTAGAATAATCCTTCCTCCTCTTGATTGCTCTTAATGAAAAATAAAAATCCCACCGTGGCCTAGAACCATCTGAAATCCAGGACCCTGAGTTTGAGTATGATGTGGTAAAGATCACAGAGTTTTGATAGGACAGTGCCTGTGGTTGGAACACATTTACAGGTGTATGCAGGCTACTTGGGAAGAACAGGGTAAAGAGGAAGTGATATTCTGTGTTAAGCATCTCCTTTGTGCAGAATTCAAGTATGAAACTAGATGCCTGCCCGTTGTCTTTAAGATCGGAGGGGGAAGGAACACCAGGCATGTGAGGATAATACCCAAGAGGATGCAGTGAAGAAGACTTTCTCCCTCATCCCATCTAGCTACTCAGAGGTGTTTTCTTTGTGGAGGATTTCAATGAGCTGGGCATCTGCTGAGCAGGAAACATGGCATTAGATAGGAAATCCAGGAGATTCTTAGACTACTCTCTTAACAATCTCATAATGCAAATGCTGGCAGGGATGACCATGGATAGTAGTCTAATCATAAATAAGGAAGATCTGGTAGAAATCTCAGAGGGCAGCTTGGATTGCAGTGTCTCTGAGATGATTAAATTAAGGACCTGGAGTCAAAATGGGAAGGCAAGCAGCAAATTTTTAATTCAGGACTTTACAAATACATATTTCCTCTCATTTAGGATGTTGCTTGGGAACTCTTTAGGAAGCTGTCATGAAGGAAAAGGAAGTCAAGGAGAGCTAGCTGATTTTTGAAGAAAGCTTAAGGACAGCTCAGGAATTAATCACAGAATCATAGAAATGTTTAGGTTGGTTGGGACATTTAAAGGTCATCTAGTCCACCTTCCTTGCAATGATCAGGGACATCTTCAACTAGATCAGGTTGCTCAGAACCCCATCTAACCTGACCTTGAATATTTCCAGGAATGGGGCATCTACCACACTCTGTTGCAGTGCTTCACCATCTTAATTGTTATAAAATTTCTTCCTGATATTTAATCTTAAGCTACCCTCCTTTAATTTAAAACCATTAAACCTTGTCCTATTTCTACAGGCCCTACTAAAAAGTCTGTCCCCAGTCTGCTATGCAGGAACATTGGTAATTTTGACAAATTACTTCCCTGGCTAAATGTGCAACTCTCCAATAAACTTAAACAAACAGAGAGTCCATAAGAGCTGGAAAAAAACAAAATAGGCAACAGGAAAACCAGGAAACAAAGAAGTATGGAGGAATTGCTTAGGAACCTAGGGACAAGATCAGGAAAGCAGAAGTCCAGCTGAAATTAAGATTGGTGAAAGACATAAAGGTGGTCAGGTAGGGATTATAGAGTTATGCCAGTTGCAAAGAAAATGTCAGGGAAAATGAAAGGAAGCTGATGGAGGGGGAAGACAGACTAATCATGGACAATGCTGAAAACACTGAAGGACTCAACTGACCTCTGTGTGTACAAGCATTTTGGGAAGGAGAAAGGATTCTCATTTTTAGAACAAAAGGTTTGTAGAAGCTAGGTGTACCTAGCTTCTAGTAGAAGTAGGTGTATCATGGGGATAATAATTTTTATTAACAGAGGTTGAATGAATAGATTGGTGTGTTTGTGATGCTGCTGCCTATCATGGTGATGGTTTATCATGACTAGATGGTCACCTGTGGTTCTCCAACTAACATTTCTGTGGTTCTGTGAAATTTTCGGTGCATTACAAAGAGGAGCTGGCTGAAATGTGAGTGTTTGTAAAGTTAGTCCAGCAAAACTCTGAGCCACAGTTAGGACTTGAGTCTAGATCCCCAGGGATCCAGATCCCTGACTGGGCACAGCACTCTTAGGTTCCATCTCAGATGCATCAAATGGCTCAAAGGGGTAGTATGCTTTCCACTTACTTGTAACTAAAATAACAATCTCGTAACATCCTCTTTACCAGGATAGTTGCCAGCCTTTGGATTTGCCTTCCCTCTCTTACGCCTCTGTGGGAAATTTTTGTACAAATTCATAACAGTTTGTCTCCCATCATAACAAATAAACAGCTACTGGTTTTATTTGTGCTGTTCTGTATCTTTGTAAAAACTGTATTTCTTTGTCACAGATTTAATTTTCAAAAAACAATAGATGTAAACTGTGCACAATAGCATTAGAATCTCATTGTCAACAAAGAAATAGAGATAATAACTGATAGCAGAAACTTTCCGATCTTTCCAATTCCTCTCCAAAATCAAACTCAGACAGAAATTAGACATGAAGATTTATACTAAATTTGAAATGACTAAACATATTTATTTCTGTTTTACATTTGTTGATCACTCTCAACAATTTATTATTTGGATCAAGTAGGTGGTTAACATGTCTGAATTTTATTTTTTTCTCACTTAGCTGTGTTTTCCAGGACACCAAAGGTCTCTTTACTAAGCCAGAGCTCTGAGCATACACTCTACTAATATTCTACTATTCTACTAGTATCTGTCTCACTGAATACAGTTGACACTTAGAAACTTGTGGATTTAATTAAAAACATATGATTATCCAACACTATCTCAGATGTCCTGTAGCATTGTCTCATGCTTACCTTTTTCTCTGTCAGCTTTTTCTCCCAAAGTGATGTCCTTGAGTTTTTTTAATACAATAGGAAGAATGATGGGAGGTTCCAGGGAGAGAGAATATCAGATTCCTTTCCCAAGAATATATTGTGGTAACATTTTTAGTTGATATTTCTAGTTTCAATAGCTTCAAAACTCAGCCAACTTAATAATTTAGTAAGCCATGCCAACAGCAAAGAGAAGAAACAAAATATGTGGCAGGCCTTGGATTTTTATCTGTATAGGACAAAACCTTTCAAAAAATTTTCTAAAGCCATTTGTCTCTCCTGAGAGAATGAAAGGGGAAGCAATTTCCACTCAGAGCATCTCAAAGTGAATGTCTATTATGCTTTCCAAGATTTATCTAAATCATCTGATAGTATATGACCACACTCAACAAGGACATATGCAGCTTAGAAATGCAATTTCTAACACAGAGTTCCATACACATTTTTACAAATCATTGTACTGTAATGCATGTGTTTTTCCTAGATGCCTCCTATATAAAGTCTTTCAGTAATTATTGTCTGCTTCTTAGCCCCTCTCAGCTGTACTGCTTTGGAGACACCTGCAGCAGAAAACATAGAGAAACAAGTAATCAGAAGAAAAAAAAAAAAGATAACTTCTTTCTATAAGAACAAGATTTTTTACAAACAGTATATCTCCCTTTCATTCTTTATGTTCCACAGACACTAAAGGAGGAACTTCCCATCCTGGTTACTATACAAATGGACAGGTAAGATGCATTTTTGACCACTTGGGACTTCATTGACCAAAATAATCTGGTGCCAGACATAGTGGAATACTTGCAAAACTTACAGTGGAATACACAGGTGAGCAACACACAATTCATCTATTGTGTGGATAACTTGATATCTTTATTCTGGCAAAAGGAGTTTTTATAAGTGGAATGATAACTAAATTTTACAAGACCAAGGGATGGTGTTCCAGCTAAAGGATATTCCAAAAATTGTACTTTGCTAATGTGTCTTCTTAGTGCCAAAGGCAAACAATTTCCTTGAATTGCATTGCATAAGGACAGAACTGGGAAATGAAACTTCTAAAGCAGACAGTTGTTCTATGATGGTATTTCTACAGGCTATATAGCATATGCATATGTTGACAAACTAAGCAACAGCTGCTTTATTGGCAGTATTCAATGTTAAGACATTGATGCTGTGCCTTACAGAGGGAACTTTTCATGTAGCCAACTACAACTAAATGCAACATCTTATCCTGCTTGAACCCTAAAGGAAACAAAGCAGGTATCTACACTGCATTTTAAATTATCAAATTGGCGTACAAGAGCAGCATATATTAAGAGGTTTTAGCACAGTCTTCCATTCGATGCCATCTATATTTTATTTTATTTTATTTTATTTTATTTTATTTTATTTATTTCCCTAAACTAGGATAAACATGTCTAAAAACAATCAGTGGGTTTGTTCAGCACTAACTCACTCATAGGAAGGTTAGAGATAGCAACTTGTATCTGTGGATTCTTCTAGCCTGGCAAAATTCCTAACAGGGATGTAAGAAGATCCATGAAGTGCCTTGTTCTCACCTTGATGAACACTTAAAGTGTAATTTACTGTTGCTCTCAATTATTGTAGATTCCACAAGTGTTTACTATTTTTGGCATCCTGGAACCTCACAGCCAAATGATGATGAACGAATGTAATGATTTATTCTAACAGAAATCTGGTGATAAGGCAAAATATGATATTTAGGCTAATCAGCATGACTACTTCTTGAAACTTTAATAAACTGTCAAAAAGATGTGCTAACATTATGGTGAGAATGGTGCTTCAGAATGACAGATGTTTTTCCAGGGAACAAGTTATGTCTTTGAAAAAAACCAAACCAAAACAAAACAGGAGAGAGAGGAGAAAGTGTTATGTTTTGTTATTGTGTTATTTGTATCAATTATGTAGAAGGTCCTCTTTAGTTGTGTAATTACATTCCCATCTAGCATCCAAGGAAAGGGTTTGAGTGCTTAGAAATTTGACAACTGCTGTCTGCCTTACTCATTAGCAGCACATTTTTTTCTTCTGTAGGCAAAAGCTATGAAAAGTCTTCAGCAACCTTTCAGATGTTTCAGCTAGCCTTTTCTTTACTTTTCTTCCATGATCCTTTTGTGTTTTGCTCTTTAGCCATTAAGAGAAACAGCTACTATGAAATAAAATCTAATTTTCTTCCCTTCTGTAGTCCTTTTCTTGTGTTTTAAATGACTTCTGGGCTAGTACTGTATCTACAATATGGCTAAATATACACTTTGTAGGTTCCAACAGGGTAATATTTGGTCTTGATGCAAATTCCTGGAAAAAAAAATATGGACTCTTTTCTACGGCACTATATTGGGCCTAATATGCCATGTGGGATGAACTGAACCCTTACTTCCTTGAACATTTTACTACAGATAGAAATGGACTGTGAACAAAATAAATTTAATGCCAAACAACACAATCTACATTTCATTTTGTCTAATGGATAAGGAATTTAGATAAAGAATTGGCTGGATGGTCGCACTCAAAGAGTTGTGGTCAATGACTCAATGTCAAAGTGGAGATGAGTGATGAGTGGTGTTCCTCAGCGGTCTGTATTGGGACTGGTCCTCTTTAGCATCTTTGTCGGTGACATGAATTGTGGGATTGGGTGTACCCGCAGCAAGTTTTCTGATGACAACAAGCTGTGAGGTTCACATGCTGGAGGGAAGGGATGCCATCCAGAGGGACCTTGACAGACTGGAGAGGTGGGCCCATGCAAACCACATGAAGTTCAACAAGATCAAGTGCAAGGTCTTGCATCTGGGTTGGGGCAATCCCATGCACAAATACAGGCTGTGTGAAGAATGGATTGTGAATAGAAGGACTTGGGGGTGATGGTTGATGAGAAGCTAAACAGTAGCTGGCAATGTATGCTTGTAGGTCAAAAAGCCAATGGTATCCTGGGCTGCATCAAAAGAATTGTGATCAGCAGGTTGAGAGGTGATTCTGCCCTTCTACTCTGCTCCCATGAGACCCCTCCTGGAGAAGTGTGTCTGGTTCTGGCATCCCCAACATAAGAAGGACATGGAGCTGTTAGAGTGAGTCTAGAGGAGGGCCATGAAGATGATCAGATGGCTGGAGCACCTCTCCTATGAAGACAGGCTGGAAAGTTGGGGTTGTGTTCAGCCTGGAGAAGAGAAGGTTCTAGGAAAACTTCATAGCAGCCTTCCAGTATTTGAAAGCTGGAGAGAGACTTCTTACGAGGGCATGTAGTGATAGAACAAAGAGGAATGGCTTCAGACTAAAGGAAGGTAGATTTAGACTGGTTATTAGGAACAAGTTCTTTACTCTGTGGGTGGTAAGACACAGGAACAGGTTACTCAGAGAGGTTACGGATACCTCCTCCCTGGAAGTGTTCAAGGACAAATTGGGCAGGGCTTTGAGCAATCTGGTCTAGTGGGAGTTCTCACTGCCTGTTGTAGGTAGATTGGAACTAGATAATCTTTAAGGTCCCTTCCAACCCAACCCATTCTAGGATTCTAGGATTCTAGGATTCTAGGATAATGTTTTTGGAATATATCCGGTCAGCAAATGAAGAACATTTTTTCAGCTTAGGCTTTATTAGAAACAGATTCTGCCTTTTGACTCTTCTCTTCAGCCCAAGTCTTTGTTCCATAAAGGATGTTTTAACCTTCTTCCGGGTAAAAATCTTCCATTCTTACATATAGTGTTGTACACTGCAGGAATATGACATTTAAAAAATAATTCTGGGGAGATGGATTAGATTCTGGAGGGTTTTTTTGCAGAAATTTAAACAGCACAGGTTTTCCTAAATAAATAACTTTTAGGCTTGCAAAACAATTAGTCACTTTTGAAAATTTGTGTTCATAATGTACATTTAGTGGAAACATTCAGTGAATATTAAGCAGAAAGTATTAAAATTATAATATAAATTAATAATGATGACAGGATTATTCAATCATGCCAATCACTGTTCTTTAAAAATAAATTAAAAAACCCTATCATTGATACCAATAAAACAATTTAACTCACTTATGTAGATAAAGTAAATTTTCCCTTTCTACTACATAGGATCAAAAATTTTAAAAATGGTAATTTGTTTATGCTATTTATTGACCTGATAGAGAAATTAGACAGAGAGATCTCTACAATATGCAGAAGGTCAAGTTTGATGATTTATAATAATGTTTTCTAGCCTTAGCATTGATGCATATATAAAGTCCTCACACCACAGAACATGCTACAATTTTCAAATGATGACAGTCGAAAGAAAACCTCTTCAATGAACAGCTTAGTCCATAACTTTTCACTTTCAGGAACTATTGACACTTCCACTGAAATATTTGACACTGGACATGTCAGAACAGAATGTCATGTTAAACAGGCTCCCACTCTGATCCACAATGTCAGTAGGTTCACAGATTCATATAATCAGAGCGCTACATGGAAGGCCTCTTGATTCTGTTTTGTTTTAACAAAGATTCTGGATGAGCTCATTTACTCTCTTCATAAATATTTGACAACTATATTTGCTTATGCGACAAAAATACTTCATTATTTAAACTAATCCTTAGGGATCATTTTTGCAGTTTTTATGCTTTTTATAGTATCATGTTCTTTATACAATTTTGTTTTTGAATGTCTGTTATCATCAACAGTTTAAGGCTGTACAAAGAGTATATAAACACACAGATGTCAAAGATATTTAGGCATTTTATGGGGGTTTTTGTGGGGGTTGTTTGGTTTTGTGTTGTTTTGGTTTTTTTCATTCTGATTCTTTAAAAATTCACCTTAAAATATAATATTATCTCATAGTGTGCCAGGACAAAACATTATAGTGGCACAAAGATACTCTTTGAGGTTACTGCCATCCAATACTATAGAAATTTTTTTCTTCTTTAAATGCACTTATGTGTATGTCGCTAACACAGACCATGCAGAGTACATGTATAATGTTAAATAAAATAAGACTGAGACCAGTCCTGCACCCTAAGGCACAGATAGCCTCACATTCACACTTTTCAGAGCTAGCTATCTCTGTCCAGAGTAGACTGGTCTCATGGAACACCAAACACTCAGACCCAGGTCTCCTTTAGAAACTGTGTGATGATTCCACAACACAATTATTTATTGTGTGTCTCTATGAATAAGGGTTTGTTCATATAAAATACTTGAAGTAATATGTTAGGGGATAACCTACGCTGAAAGTTCAAGAACATACTATTTTTGACTCTGGGATGGTAAGTAAGAGAATAGTGAGGATAAGATGATGCACAGAAACCAGAAAACACACAATTTGCAGAACAAACAGCTTTAGAGTTTGAAAGGTGTATTTCTTAAGGGTTATATTATATTCTTTCAAGTTATTATGCTCTATTTCACCTTGAGAATAATTAGTCTCATGTCTAGTGCCACCTGCAGTAGTCATGCTGTCAATTAGCTTACTCTGAAAGAATATTGACAGCATGTGTTTCTCCTTGCCTTCCCCAGCTATGACAAAACTTATCAAAGGCCTTCTATTCTGGAGATTCGAGGAATGCATTCTCCATCCCTACCTCATGGAAGTCTTTGATCTGTCTGCTAAAAGTACTCATTAGTGATGATGGACATGGCTTTAGAATAAATTTGACCATCATTGCTTTCCTTTGATGATGTAGGAAATATAGATTAATATTTTTGTTTTAAAAAGTTGATTTCTATGAAACATTTACCTTTTTCTTTAATAGCCACAAGTCCTCAAAGATGTAAACTATATTCCAAGATACTCACAAGACACTGGGAAAAACTCTGAAACTTCAAAATCTGTGAGACCTGCAAGCTCCAACACAGCTGCATTACTGAGTCTCAGAAGAAAATCTTACAAAGAGAATTGCAACACTGAGAGTGTGTATGAGGGTCTTGAAACAAGCGTAGTGTCCAGATTCTTCAGGGTCATAAAAGTGATGAGAAATTGATCCTCTGAGTTTCTCTGATTGTTATGGATCATAATGTTATGCTGTCTGAAGATAACAAGCAGCTATCTTGAGAGGTAGTTCAGATCAGAGAAAAGTTCAGCCTCTGGAAATACCTGTTGTAGGATATCTCATTTAGATTTTTAAAGTTAGGTTTTATAAATACCCCTCTAAAAGAACATGGTGAAAATTTTATCCACAGTAATTGTAAACTGATGGGTATCCAGAAAAGCTGATTTAGGAAATTAAGACAACAAGTAAAAAACCCAAGCTCCCCCTCTGCCCCTCAAAAAAAAAAAAAAAGGAAGAATATACAAAAATAATAAAAAATATGCAGTAAATGAATAGGGAACTTTTATTCACTATTTTTCATAACTCAAGATCTACAGAGCATCTCAGGAGATGAACTAGTACTAGCTTTATAATGATCAAAAAGAAGTACCTTTTTCATACAGTGTGTAATTAAAAAGTGAATTTTGTTTTCATAGGAAGTTGATATATCTCAGAAAGTCCAAAATATATTCAGAAAGTGGAGGTCCTTTTGTAGTTACTAAAGACAGCGGCCTGGATGAAACTTAGAGTTCAGGCAGCCCCAGGCAGTTGATGTGTAAATCAGGAAAAAAAGACCAGAGAAAGTGTCACTTCATTCTTGTCATCTTCCCCTAATCACACTGAATGAGTCCTCTGTTGTTTTCTGCTATGGACACTCTAATGTTCTTAGGACAGCTGTAAGATTTTCACAGATGCCACATTATAGACTAAATTCAGTACTGAATTTAATCATCTGCCACTTGAGCTAGAGTTATTTTGAACCTTTGAATTGCTTTAAAGAAATATAATCTAATAAACTATGTACTCTCTCTCACACAGTGTCCATGTAGATTGTTTGAATGAAAGCTACATTGACTTCTGTGATTCTTTGTGTGAGATATGGGCTTTATTTTAATAAATATATATACATACTTTTATGATAAATATGCCTTCCTATATAAAATTCAAGCAAATTCTGCCCTAAGTTAAACACAATACATGTTTGTGTCTTTTTTTAAACTTAGCTTAATAGACTAAATTGGACTTTGAATAATTTATCTTAGCCTTATGCAAATGGTTTGAAAAGCCAGAACTAGCTACACACTGCAAGGGAGTGATTCCTGGTCTCCCTTGTAAAGTACAATGACTTGTGTTGAAACTATTCAGATCTAATCACTTCTACACATGATTTGCCATGTCCTTACAACACAGAATTTGGCTCAGTGTCTCCTCTGAGCTCCATGTCAAGATAGAAGTACTAGTTCACTTTTGCATATATATATCTTTAAGTTGAACATGTCTGAAATAATGTAAAGACTGGATTTCAGCCTACTAGACTGTTCCCATAGTCTGAATCTGAAGATATGCCTCTGATGGGTAGGTTCATTTTGAGATGTTGGGATTGTTGTGATTTTGTAGGACTGGAACAGGAACTCAGACAGGTTCAGTATCATCTACATTCTATTTGAGAGTGGTCTTCGCCCAAACCACATTTGAGTTTTGGGCTAAGGTAAACTAATTCACCCCCTCAGATTCTAAAATAAATGGGAGATCTTTGCAGGAACGAGAAAGTCTTTCTCTATAGATTAAAACATAAGCTAGACACATTACTTTTTGTGAGGAAGATGTCTTTTATATTTTTCCCTATAGCTGCAACTTTTGTAATGACTTATTGCTGTTTTTCCTAATTTCAGTCAAAAAGTGAATGTACTGTAGTCAGCATAGTAAAGCCAAGGTGACTAGTTGAATCCTGCCAGTCTAGTAATGACTAGAGTGATACCCAAAGAGATGCATTGCACAGTAATCAGCACTCAAACATGCAGCTTTTAAGAGAAGAAGCTTAACATCAAAATCTGCAATTAAGAGTGTGGTTTCCATGGAGACAACTGTGAAAGATGCAATGGCATTGCAAACTAAACAAATTGTAGAGTGTCAGACACACAAACTATTCTGAAAGTAAAAGAAACATTCAGGAGCAAACAAGGTATGATTTTTTTCTGCACCGTAACTCCTCACTTGACCTCAATGTTTTGCTATAAATGTAAGCAATTCAGAAAAAGCAAACATGGAGGATCATATTTACAAGAAGTGATACATTTCATCAAGAGAAAAATGTATAAATCTAGGAAAAAAAATATCTAATGCATTATGTGATAGATGCCTGGGATTTTTCCTTGCTGTACAATAATAGTAAGAAGAAATCTCTTTTAATTTTTAAAATACAATTCTAAATGTTAACAGATGATGGTTCATCTGCATACAGAATATGTAGTAGAAGAAAAAAAAGTCTCGGGAAGATAACCATTAGCGATGCGAAAATCAAACAATACAAAGTTGCAAAGTTCTAGTAAAGAGGTAGCTTTAATTAAGTTTTATATTTAGACATCTAAACATAAGTGGAAGGAATCTTTTCCTGAATGTTCTCAAGGACACTAAATTTGTTTATAAAACACTCATTTCAGGAGAACTGAATCACTAAACACCCAAAGCTAAGGCACAAGTTGTTTCTGTCATTTACAGCAACTGGAACTCATTCTGTGACACTGCCTTCATTGACATAATCAACCATGTCACTCATGTAACACCTAGCTGGGGAGGATGCTCATTTACTATTCTCATTATTCAAAATCTATGATGTAAAGCCTTGTTTAGTACAGAATTTTCAGACTGTGCTCTGGACGTTGAGTTATTCATTTTATCAGAGACTCTTTCTTTTCTAGGGTCTCAAACACTTAACCAACATGTTTTCACCCTTGTCAGGATGTCTTAATGGGATACTATTTTACAGGTGAAGTCCAGCAGAATAAGAATGTTATAATCAAATGTCCAATTTGAGACAGCTAGTATCTGATTATTCAAACTACCTGACATTATACTTCTGTTTTATCTGTTCAGGGCACATCTCCCAGCACTTCTGCAAATCAGACATATAGATCTTGAATCATACATGTAGAAGAGAGACAAGAGATGCTACAGTCTAGGATGTTTACATATTCCCAGGATAATTTCAGGGCTTTATTCAGTGGCTTTAATGTAAAATGCAGAAGTAGACTAACGTCACAATCTACATCTCTTACTCAAAGTGTTGCTTTTATGAGAAGTTAAAATCTAGTTTCCATTCTTTGAGTTCCAAGGGGTCCACCTTCAACAAAAGTTCAAAAATAGCTTTCTCTTTCCTAAAGTATACAAGTTGTTCAAGTTTTTCTCTCCAGCAGGAGACTGGGACTAAAACTGTCTGTTTCCTGGACAAATGACAGCATGTGATTTTGAAGAACACAGTAATCATCAGTAATTTTTTTCAGTGAAAATGTCTGTAATTCGTACAGATATAATTGTTATGTATGTATGTATGTGTGTTAGTTATTCTCAGGACATACCTATGCTTACTCTTCATTTATACATCCCAGACAGGTTTAGGTGAGTGCTACCTAAATGTTTAGATCAGCCAATACAGTGGCAGTTCCAGATGTTTTCCATAGAAGGACTAAGGTGAATAAGGGTATTTTGTAGAAGAAATTTGGACTTTCAGGCTAGTTTTGCTGTTTTAAAGTTAGACATCTGAAGATGGGCTTTCCAGCTGAACAAGGAACTGCAGCAACAGGCTGCTCCCTGAGGGGATAACAGCAAGAAGCCAGGAGTGACCCTCAAGCGGGCATTGCTCTCACTGATGTGTTGCAGTCCTACAGGGTCTGAGCAGAGTGGGCAGAGCCGGAGGCTGGTAGCGAGGTCCATCAACAGCTACCAGCATGGCAAGCAATGCGTCAGGTCCAGAATACATCTGCAGGATTCCATTAGGGGCAAGCAAGACACAGGTACAGAGATGAGACCTGAGGCAAGCTGCAGAGTAGATCCAAGGGATCCATCTAAAAGGCAAGCTAACCAAAGTACAGGGACGAGGTCCATGCAGGAGTCAGGTCCATGCTGGAGACAGGTACTCTTATAATGTAGCCCAGGCAGTGTCTGAAGGCCCAAGGTTGAACTGGAATTTGGCTTCTTGGACTGTGGTCAGAGTACCAGTGGAGCAGCCAGGTGAGGTTGCTCCAGGTCATTAAAACCTATTACTGTACCCATGACACAAATTTAACATTTAAGAAAGCTTTGTGCTGGTTTTGGATTTTGTCCTCCCTCTAGGAAACTTACTTTTTTTCTGTTATGCTTTATGTGGGATTTTTTCCAAGTTCTGGCTATTGCTGCCTTTTTACTGCACACTTTCATTCTGGAGTAATTTTTCTGAGGGGTGGTAATTTGCACAGGACTCACTAGGTAAGGACACACTAATGATTTATGGAAAGGCTTCATAGCTTTTACCATATTAGTTATTTCTTATGCTATTCCTCAAATTTATAGAGGTGTCCAGGTTTCAGGAGTTCCTGAGTTCCAGCTGGGACCCAAACAGATCCCAAGACATAGAGAATGTGCTACAGCACATTCTTCTTATTTCCACCAGTATAGCCTCTGTCTTTCCACCCTTTACCATGATGTTATCTGAGCCCTCTAGGAGTGCATCAACTTCAATACAGCTTGAAGCAGTTATCATCTGCGAATCCAGAAACTATAAAACTGAATAGCAGGTATTTTTCATTTTCTAAAGTTTTTCACAGTACCTTCTGATATTGATTCACAATTTTGTGTCATCTTTTCACCTCACTGCACAATCTTCTCTTCCAGATCATTAATAAAATGTATTAAAAAGCATGGAGTTTAATGTGAAAACTTGGAGCACCTCTCTGTTAATGTGCTGGCATATTTTGAAATCCTCCTTTTTTTTTTGTTTCTTAGCCAATTCTGTCAGTTTTATTTCCCCTAGTCTATCCTTAATATTAAAAATAATGTGTGCTGCACCTATCACAATTTTCCAAGTTTTTATTTTTTTTCTCTTTGAAACATCTTTCACATGGCTTAACAGAGACAGCTACAATGGTCCGGGTGCTGATATTGATCTAATCAATGAAAAGATGTTAAGCAGCCTCATGTTACTGGTGCCTTGTGTTGGAGAAAAGTATATGAAAAGAGGTGGTGTAAGTGTAAGTGACATATAATAAATATTGCCTGTGCCAATGAATCTTGAATTTCTTCCTGATCAGTGTCAAGAGTAAGAATGTTTGTACCAATATTTCAGACAGACTATACCCCCTTAGTTAAGGACTTTGGGGTGGATTATGACAGAATTGTGTTAGAAAGCTACCAGACTTGAAAGAATTTGGTCCCAAATGTCTTGCTTGTTAAGGAAAGGAGGTGTACTACTATTTAGTGCATTATAAATTAAAACTGTGGGTCTGACACTACCTTTTGGGATGAAACAGGTCCTGGTGGGATGTGTTGTGAGTGGTCTGTAGAAAGCTTCTAAACTGAACCTTTTTTGGAAGATAATAGGAAAGACATCTAACATCTTAATCCTAGCTCTGAGGTATGATAATTTTGACAGCCATTTTAGAATTGCCTGTTTTAATGCAGAGAACCCACAGTTTAGGACTCTGCCTTGTTTTCTATGGATATCTATATATACCTAACTTACAAAAAGAATGCCTGGGGTGAGTAGGTGCCTAATTTTAATGTGAGGTAAGCAGGATGAACCTGTGACTAGATAAACAGGACAGTTTATCATCTATATATGGGTGTTGGGTCATCTGTGCAATCAGATGCAAGTTGAACTCTAATTGCTTTTTTAGTATCTAAACTTTCATCAACATCCCATTTTAGACACTTAGGTTCTGGTTTGGATTTGGTCAGTTAAGAATATAGAACAAAACCTAAGATGTAGTCAACTGATGGAACTATACCAGATAATGGAGATAATGTAATTTCTTCTAGCAACATAAAACTCAACCTGCAGTTTATGGATTCATTTTTCTATTCCTTTCACAAGCAGCATTACACCAAAAATGTCCTGAATATAGAAAGGCAAATCTAGTTTTCATTTTGGCCTCGAAGCTGTGATGGAGGCTTACAGAGGCTCTCACTGCTTCCTTTCCCTTCAACTTCTTCAATTATCCTTCAAGGTCTCACTCCAATGCTACTTTACAAACTACCTCCCTTTCTGATGTGAAAAATCACATATTTCAAGTTATCACTGAATACAATTTTAACTAGTCTTAAAAGGCATTTTTAGGCAAGATTCTAAAACCTAGGAATTCTTGTTCCTTGTCCGTGGTATGCCCCTTTTGATGTGACTACTTGGTGCCTTCAAGACTATAATTTTGTTTTCTTTGATTATATCATTCTTAATTCGAAAGGTTCAGAAGTTCATTGGCACATCAGTTCTTTGGATATTTTGCAAAAGACCTTAAGCAGCTTATTAATAAACACTAATATATAGATAAATTATTATGAGGGTATCTATATCACAAAGGTATAAAATTCATTAATTGTAGGTCTACATTCAAACCTGCAGTCTACATTTATGTACAGTTTTTACTGACTAATGTGTGTCACTATTTGTCTTTCTCATCCCCGATTTATACATAGCCTTAAACACTTGGGTTTATTTCAGTCTGGGAGCCACTTCATGTTAAGCAACCTAACCTCAGGCTCTGAAGAATGGTTAGGTTGTCTCCTCCAGCTCTTGCCAATTGCAGACCTGGCCAAATGTATCTAGGAAAGTAAAAAACAAAAGAAACCAAAACAAACAGATTGTACAGATTATATTGTAGTATCTGCAATGGTCCTCAGAACTGGTTTTGTGAGAATAAGATGCCTATATGTATTTAAGAGCTGAGCTTCTAACACTTCTTTTTGCTTTGTTCCAACAACAACAACAAAAAAGTAAAAGTCACAAATATTATTTCTTGATGTCCCTACATTCATACACAATTTTTTTGCCACATAAGAGCTGCCTACTCTGCCTGGGTCATGATGACAAGTTATGGGACTCTTCTGAACTTGCATAGAAACACGCTCAAAAGTTGTTTGCAGTTTGTCGATGTATTAGCTTAAGGTAAAAGTACTGTAGGGAAAATATGCATAAAAACATATCAGGAGTGGATGACACTAACTTGCTTACATACTATAGAATTTTGAATATCCTATTGCTAATTCTTCTTTTCATAATGGTGTTATAAATATTTCAGCACTGAGATCAGCCTGTCTCCTGCTTTGTAGAACTAATTTCACATTCACTGGATCTGTAGCAGAGCACTCATTCCCCATCTTTCCACCTCACAAATAAAATCAGACCAAATCCCAAAAATTTTTTTAAGCTATGCAACTTACGAATAGAGAAAAAATAGTATTGACTAGTAATGTCATCATTTACATGTCTTGTTGTAATCCAGGTTATTTAAATCAGAAGACTGAGAAAAAGATGACATACAGTTGTGTTCAGTGAAGAACTAATCACTGTGAAAGGTATGTGTTTAAACCTAAGCTCTTTTAGTTATGTTATCTTCTCATATGTAATAGAGTGGAGAGACTTAACAGCCTACATTGTTGAAGAGATGGCTTCCTCTCATCAAGCAGTGTCCATAACTGCACTTATACAGAAAAATGGGAATCAGGTTACATGATTTGTGAAAGTAAATTGGGTGCTGTATTATATAAATTGAGATTTTTTTTGGTGGAATTTTACTGTGGACATAATCGTTTCTTTAACTGTCTTAGTTCAGTATTATAGTTTACCTTGACAGTTGTTTTACTGATATGACAATGTTGCAGATTTAATTATTATTTTATTTTAGTCATATAACTGGCTGAAAATCTATCATTTAGTCAAAGTCTAAACACTACAAAAAATATCTGTGCTCAGTTAACGACACATTACAGCAAATACTCTTGTTGTATGTTTCCTTCTAGCTAAATCTAGATTTCAAAGCAAGCAAAGAGATCAACCCAACTCATAATTCTTTTAGAGGCAGTTCTTTGCTATGTGGGGATTTGAGATTGTGGCTTTGAAATATGAAGTTGGAAATAAAAAAGGTAAATGATAGAAAGCTATGAACTGTAAAGGGAGAAGCTTGTATCTAATTTAGGAGGTTTGGCAAGTGTTGTATTTATTGATTTGTATGGTTATTTTCTGTCCCTTTTTAAAAAAAGTTAAGACTTCACACAGAGTGCTTAAAAGCATAGCACAAGTTCTCTCCATTCTCTGGTGTGGATATATTCTACTTTTTGGGCATCCTTTTGCTGTCAATACTTACATCTGTTGCTTAAAATGCTATTCCTGGTACAATTGTTTTTTAAATTCAAACCCATATGTGTGATCTCAAGAGAAACTGGTAAATTTTTACCAAATGGGCATCCCTAAATTACATGCCATCTGCAGCTAGTGATGAGAAGACTAAACTCAGTCAGCTGTGATCTTCCACCACTGCAACTATAATTTTGATTTGCTCTAGGGAAATCAACAGCTTTTGGCTTGAACTTTTCCCACCCCAACAGGTTATTATGGACTGGTTGAGATGTACTGACTAAAGAATGATTGCTTTTATCTGCAGCTAGGCCTCAAACTGTTTTATTGTGCAAACCAGCAGGAAAACTGCAAAATTAAGGAAAGCAAAAGCGAGCATATACTCTAGCACTGATTCTGATTTTAGGAGGTATAAGTGTGCAGCCTTATTAATTGAGAAATACTGTTGAAATATGTAAAATATTAAATAAAAATTTAAGAAATGTAATTACCTATGTAACTGTAAATTCATAGTACTAGAATAAACAATGAACTTTTCAGAACATGTTCACATTCTGAAGGGATAATTGCTGAAGTGGTAATTACCATGTTATAGTACATGAGAGATTAGGATCATGTTAGAGAAAAAAAAAAGTAAGAAAATTATACATAGATGATATCTCACTGAGGAAAAAGCCTTCTTAAATCCCATTTTTATCACTGATCTTCCACTATTAAGTGATACACACACACACCTTCACTTCTACCTTATGGCAAATTCTTTTAAAATAATAAAATTTGTTGTGAATTAATTAAAACTGCAGTTTAAAAAATTATCTGGAACTATACTGAGATGCACCTTGTTTTTCCTAACAAAAGGCTTGGCAAATGTAAATGCTTAAACCTCATGGGCCTAAATGAACACTTCATAATTTGTTTTTATTTACTCCCTAACTAAATGAACTAATGAAGTCAGAAAACAAGGTCTGAGAGTCAGCTCTGCAAAAAAACTGGGATTCAAGATTCAGAATCCCTTTTGAAAGAAGTTGTAGGTATCTGTGTGCAGAAGAGCAATCTCGGCTGAACATTGACACTACAGACACCTTCTCAGAGTTGTGCAAGTGATCAGGTCCTTGTAACAGGTGGGATGGCATATCCTCTTATTTATCTGTTGGCTATTTTCATGTGACACTGTATTAGACAAACAAGATGCCAGAAAGATTTCACTCCATTGACTGCAGTAACTTTGGTATGTAACTCTGTGAATTAAGCATCAAAAATTTAATGCATTCAAATTCTCAGTCTTTAAAGTAATCTTTTGGTCTTTCAGCTATGTTTCTTTTCAAGTTCTCTCCTCTATGCTAGAATTTTAATATGCACATTTGATATGCTCTGAGAATATCTGTATGATCAAATTCTCCAGGGAGCTTAAGCAAACAAATGCTTGTTTGTCTAGAAAGCTTTATTTAATAGGTGCTGTGTTGTTGAAAACTGTTAAGAGTTTAGGTGCTAGAGTTTTAAAGTACACGTACTACTATTCAGCTGTGGTTACCTAGGGAGATTTTTTTAAGATCACAAAGTAAAGTATCATTGGAATTTGGGAATTTCTAAGATGCGCTGAGTAGGAGTCTTAAGGACAACAATTTTGGGATTTTAATTTCTAAATTACTTGTGTATTTGAAATTAGGTGCCTGAATTATATTTTTTGTCTACTCATTAGCTTCTCAGTGTTTAGTTTCCCATGTGAGAAATGTAAAATAAATCTTTCGTTCATAACAGAGTGCTGTGAAAGAAAATACTTTAAAGATTGTATGCTCTCATCTCCTATAGAAGCCTAGTTGGTCTGATCTCTGATAAATACTTCAAGTTTGAGATAATATACAGTTTAAGATTTGAAGATAGATTATGAAAGAAAAGGGAAGAAAACCAGAAGATGGAACTAACAAGATAAATGAAGTGAGAGATAAGACATCATGAAAGTATTAATTTCTGGCTTTTTATGGTCTTCTTTTTCACTAATTTTCTTAAAAGATTCTTCACAAAAACTTAGAGGAGGTTCATCACTATTCATCTTTCCATTCCACTTGATGTCTTAGGAAATTAGATGTCTAAATAACTTCTAAATATTTTTTTTTCTTCTTCCATAAGTAGCTAAAGATTTCAAACTGAAAGGTTCTGAACTTGTTTTTGTAAAACACTTTGCATGACATTTTCCCACTGAAGCCAATATACAATGTGAGTTGTCTCACTTCACCTGATTACTCAGTGGTGTAGCATCAGCCCCAGTATCATTATAAGCTTTAATGTTTTAACAATTGTATAATTTTTGGGAAAAAGAGAAATCAATTACAACCAAAATGATACAAGAAAAAAAAATTGATTATGCTAGACTAACTTGCTGTATAAACTCATTATATTATTGTAACAATTAAAGCAGGGATAAAACCCAAAAATTAATATTGTGATGCTAGAGACAGCAGAGTCACTAGCAGATTTGTAATAGTTTATGCAGAGTTTGCTATCATCAGTGTATTTTACTAAAAATATATGAACTGATGGCAGATTCTGACTACAAAATCCATCAAGCATTTGCTGTAATTGCTTAAACATGGTTCTTCAAGCAGCAGAAAACAAGAAAAGGCCTTTGAATTTTGAAAAATCTGCTGCAAAATAAGGTATATTATTTTATTCCCCCACTTGAAAGAGCCACATGATTGTCACAGTGACTTTTCCAGATTACGTACTTTCTCTCCAAAGGATTGCTCACTTAGATATCTGAAGAAAGGTGAGACATTTCTATTGATTTTTTTTCAAGTTTTTTTGCTGGTGTGCATTCCTCAAGACTAATGTTAGGACCCTCTCACAGCTTTGCACCATTACCTTTATTTATTACATTTACCAGAAACATTTTTCTTTGATGTCCGGTACTCAGAAGTCTGAATAGCTTCAACAGCTGGAAAAAAAAGATCAACATTAGTGCTACCAACTAAAACTTAAAATAGGTGACATGAAATCATTCTCTAAGTCAATGTTAAGAAATGTTTATTAGTATCTATTTTTATATAAAGAAGAGAGAAGAATGTCAGAAATGTCAAGTGATTTTCAGACAGTTTCATGTTGTCAAAGGACAAAAATATCCCCTTGTGATGTCAACAAGGATTTTCAGCATTGACTTTAGTGAATACAGAATTTCACTCAGAATAATTTTGCTTCATAAGGAGATATGGAGGGGAAAGAAAGAGGAGGAACAGGAAATGACATCCAATCTATCAGAGAAGATGTTTAGGATGGCAAATTTTATCCAAATGAAAATTTTACACTTATGAAAAATACCTCTGAGTCACCAGTGTTCCTGCAAAGAAGCCAGGAGCTGTTACAGTTTCACGTCCTAGTTCTGTAGCCCTGTGCTACATGAAACTCAGTTATACTTGGCATGGTTGATGAATGAATTGACAATGCAAACACTTGAACAATGATTTTGAAGGAATCTGAGTATTTTAAACTCACCATTTTTCTGCCTTGCAAGTCTGACTATACTTAGGATAAATATTTACCTTTCAGCTTCTATTTGAAAGCAATTCAGCAAATCTGTTTTTTGTAGGTAAATGTTAGCAACTACAGGGAAATGATACCTTCAAGATTTTATGTAGATGCACTTCTTGGCCCTAGTACCCTTCCTATCAGTACAAATATCCTGTTTCTGAGCTTTTGTAGTATTTTTGTATGACAACATAGAGTGAATTGTTTCCTTTATCTGTATTTTTAAAAAAATTATCTTGAGAAAGGACAATAATTTTCTCTTTATATTTGGTTTCTTCCTCTTCTATCTGCCAGAGAAAAAGTTTTAAATATGAAAAAGGAGGGGAGCAACTTTCACAAAAGTAAAAACTACAGGTTTTTTTCTTAAATTTTTGAAACAACAGAGAACGGGAATATATGATTCTATGAAAAGTATGATTGTGGTTTTTTTGTTGATTTCTCTCTGAAGTTTTTTCTCTTTCTGTTGGTGGCACCTCAGGTGAAATCTAATTTGCATAGTTTGTTGTGTGTGTACATAAAAAATACATACACAACCTGTAGTTGTTTCCATATTTGTGATGCACTGCACCCGGACTGCTCCTCTGAGACAAGGAAAACTTGACTTGTCTCCCTAAACTGCCATCAAACAGGACATCATTATGCAGATTCTGTGGTACACTGATCTTTGGGGTACACACAGAAGGGACATAGTGTGAGCTATGAAGTGTGAAAATCCTTTTCCACTCACTTCCATACAAAAGATGAACAATGGAGAGCCTTTTATAGAGTGACTTAAGTGAAGAGCCAGCGGAGTGAATACATAGCACAGAGAACATAAGAAAGAAAACAGGGGGGCAATGGGGTGGTGACAGGAAAGAGACATTGGCTGCCGACTCCCACTGCTTTGTCTTCACTCTCTCAACTTTTTTTGCTGTAATCTGGCTTTTGCTTTTCTTGTCATTGAATATGCCCTTCGGAGTGACCCGATCACAGTGTCCCTTTTGGAGTTTGCAAACACAACAGATGCCAGCTGTGCTGCATAATAGAAGGATACAATCTTATTGTCGCATTCCAAAAAGACAGTTCTTGCTCGTTCAAATAAAGTGAGAACCAAACATAGTCTTCACCTATACCACCATCCAAATTAAATAATATTGTCATTGCTTGTTTAAGTGTAATTTTCCATAATGTAGCCCTATCTCTGTTTTTTCTGGCTATCTGTACTCATAGACTGGGTTCAGGTGCATTCATAGACATTGAAGGCAAATCAGTTGTGAATTGTTCAGGAAATTCTGCATCTAGATGCTAGATGCAGAAGATCAAACTCGTGTCAGAGAATGGACTAAAATTTAGTACCATAGATGATAGTGATCAGCACCTAGACATATTACCAGATAAGCACAAAATGCCTGGGATAGACACTGGTTCCCCTTCTAAGGGTTCTGATCTGCAATGAAAAGTCACTTCCCTAGAAAAATCTTCTCTTACATGTTAGTATCACTTCTAAGTATGAAATTTGTGATCTTTTTCCCAGCGCAGACAGAATAGGGTGAAGCACTAAATCAGTAAGATCTAAGAATAAAGGAATAGCATTTGGCTGAATTAACTTTAGGTCTTGAAGCACTTTATAGCTTCAAAACATTTGCAATAGGAATCACTTCACCCACCTTCAGATATCTACAATGTGAATATGTACATGAGAGCTACTCTCTGCAAATGTCTTCAGTGTCAAAGGAGACAAATAGGCATACTCTTCAGGTATGCTTTGACTGGCCAGTTTTAACTGTCTGCTTCAGGCCAACTGGACTCAAGTCCTAAAAGTGTCTGCTTTTTTTTTTTTTTTCACTGACTGTAAGGACAGACTATTTCAGACACAGCAGCAAGCTAAGATGCAATTTACTGATTGAAGAGACACATACAGCTAAAGCACAGTCTGATTAACTCTCTGCCTTCATGTTTGAACTTACTGACAAGTAAGAAACTAGCCCAGGTTAAGAAATCTACCTTTTGTCAGATGAATCCTATGCTTGCTAAGACTTACTGACTTGGAATGTATGATTCTTCCTAAAAAAAACCCCAAACCCCCCAAACTTTTAAAAAATCAAATTTTTTTTGTACTCTGAGTAGGAAAGTTCCCTTCCACAGTGGTTTCACAGAGTTTATGCTGTGGGATTGCCATGCTGATTCAACTGTGATTACAATTCTCAAACTCACTGGAAAATACCAAAAGGTATTGTCCTTATTTAGTCCAAATTATATTTGTTCATATAGACTAGTCGTGTTGTCTTTGTTTTTAAAAAGTTTTCAGCTCCATCTGGAAATCCCTTTTTGTAACTCTTTTTAGAAACCTCAAGGGGATACTTCCAGGTCTTTGAGTTCTGTTAAGCTTCAGATGTTCTAATTCCTTGATCACCTGTTCTGGCTGAATCTTACCTCCTTCGATATTTTTTTCTTGTTCTCCTGGGAAATTTATGTCTGTTTCTGACATCTGTCCCCAAACCTTCTGTGTGAACACAGAGGCAAAGAATTCATTTGATTCTGCTTTAGTTATGTCTGTCTCTTCAGTCAGTAAATTACCCGGGCTGGCTCTTAGAATTTCCACTGTTTCTTCCAATGACCTCTTGTTCAATATGTTCTTGAAAAAATGAAAACTTTGCTATTTATCTTAACCTTTTCTGCAATTTTCCTTTCATTTCACTTCACATCTTTACTATTCCTAAAAGATTGCTGTGTTTTTCATACATCTCTTCAGTTATCCTCATTCTTTAAATACCTTTTTTCAGCCTCCTTTTGGTCTATGAATAAATTTTCATAGAATTATAGAATGTGCCGAGTTGGAAGGGACCCATCAGGATCATCAAGTCCAACTCTTGTCCCTGTGTAGAGCACCCCAAGAATCACACCCTGTGTCTGAAAGGGTTGTCCAAACACTTCTTGAACTCAGGCAACCTTGGTGCTGTGACTACTGCCCTGGGGAGCCTGTTCCAGTGCTCAATCACCCTCTGGGTGAAAAACCTTTTCCTGATATCTAACCTAAACCTCCCCTGATTCAGCTTCCTGCTGTTTCCCTGAGTCCTGTCATTGGTTACAAGACTGAAGAGATTGGTACCTGCCCCTTCTCTTCCCCTCGTGAGGAATCTGTAAACTGCAATGAGGTCACTCCTCAGACTCCTCTTCTCCAAGCTGAACAATTCTTCTCCCCCTCTATTCTGCCTTGCTGAGGCCACATCTAGAGTACTGTGTTCAGTTTTGGGCCCCTCAGTTCAAGAAGGACGGGAAACTGCTTTGAAGAGTCCAGCGCAGAGCCACAAAGATGATTAAGGGAGTGGAACATCTCCCTTATGAGGAAAGGCTGAGGGAGCTGGGTCTCTTTAGCTTGGAGGAGACTGAGGGGTGACCTCATAAATGTTTATGAATATGTAAAGGGTGAGTGTCAGGAGGATGAAGACAGGCTCTTCTCAGTGATGTCCAGTGATAGGACAAGGGGGAACAGGTGCAGGTTGGAACATAGGAGGTTCCGGGTGAACATAAGGAAGAACTTTTTTGCTGTAAGAGTGACAGAGCACTGGGACAGGCTGCCCAGAGAGGTTGTGGAGTCTCCTTCTCTGGAGACATTCAAAACCCAACTGGATGCATTTTTACGTGACCTGCTCTAGGTTGTTCTGCTCTGGCAGGGTAATTGGACTAGATGATCTTCTGAGGTCCCTTCCAACTTCTAACATTCTGTGATTCTATGAATTTAAGTGACCTCAGCAGCTCCTCATAAGACATCCCCTCCAGACACTTCACCATCTTTGTGGCCCTCCTTTGGATGCTCTCTAGTAATCTGAAGGTTTTTTTTTTATATTGTGGTGCCCAAAACTGCACACAGGACTCAAGATGAGAGATTCTGTGCTGGGTTCTTCAAGCTTTCCTTTCAGTAGCTCTTTTATTGTTTGGATAATTCTGGCAATGGCAGAGCACACACTTTGATTACTATGTGGTGTTCTGGGCCCCACAATGAAGAAAAATATGAAGGTACTTGAATCTGTCCAGAGGAGGGCAACAAAGCTGGAGAAAGGACTAGAACCCATGTTATATGAAGAATGGCTAAGGACCTTGGGCTTTTCTAGTTTGGAGAAAAGGAGGCTGAAGGGCAACCTCATTGCTTTCTACAGCTTCCTGAGGAGGGGAAGTGGAGAGGAAAGTGCTGAACTCTCCTCCTTGATATCCAGTTGTAGGATGGAAGGGGATGGTTCAAATCTGTGTCAGGGAAGGTTTAGACTGGACATTAGAAGCATTTATTTGCTGAGAGGGCGGTCAAGCACTGGAACAGGTTTCCTAGAGAGATGGTTGATGTCCCAAGCCTGTCAGTGTTTAAGAAGCATTTGGACAATGCCCTTAATAACATGCTTTCATTTTTGGTCAGCCCTGAAGTCATTAGGCAGTTGGACTAGATGATCACTGTATACCTCTTCCAACTGAAATCCTATCCTATCCTACCCTATCCTATCTGAAATTTATCAGTGCTTTCCATGTCTGCATTGTTGTTTTTTCTATCTTCTTTTTTTTTTTTCATTGGATTACACAGAATACACTAGCAATCTTAAAATGTGCATAGTGGAAACAGAAAGATGTATGTATCTGATATTTAGACATATAGGAGGCTATTTCTAGCTTCACCACTGAGTTGTGATCTTGGAAAAAAATCCTGTGGGCTGGACAGAAGCCAGACTACACATCTGTGAGTGGCAAAGTGGTAAAAGTAAGAGAGTGGGCTGGCAGACCTTGGTTACATAAAACAGTAGTTCATGACAGTCATTGCACCTCATTCATTCAGAGCCATGGCATGAGGTGATATAATCCTCAACAGAGAAACATACAGAATATGTCTTATAAAACTGTCTTGTTTTTATAAAGGAAGCTTTGTAGATGCTCTGAAGGTATTCAGGGTGAGTCATTATAGTCCTGTTCACCACCACTTGTCTCCAACTATAAAACTATAAGGATTTTTCCTAATAACATCGTGAAGTTGTGCTTAGGAGAAAGTGAGAAATGTTTTTGAGTATGAAACACGGGCTTCACACCTGGTTTATCACTATTGTTCTTATGCAGCACAGTCAGAGATGCCTGAAAGCCTCCTAGAGAGCTTTTGTTTCAAGTGAAAAGTTTTCAGTCAGGAGTATTTTCAGGTTTTAATTTTTCAGAGAGAAGTCAAATTTTCCAGAGGGAAAAAAACAAAATAACATAATCTTCCAACTAGCTTTGGTTGTAACAAATGTATATTTTTGCAAAGTGCTTTTAGACCATCAGATAAAGGTCACTGGGGAAGTGGAAAATGTCATTAAGAAATTCACTGACTTGATTTTCCACAGGTTTAGGCTTCATTTGCCAGCTAAATACTACACTTCTTTGTCTGCAGTGAAGTCTGTACAAGATTCAAAATGAAATTAGATTGCATATTCTAGTTCTCTGTAGGTATTAAGGTCACACCAAACTACATCTATAAATTACCCAGACACAGTCAGTTCTTAATGTAACCCCTAAGGACACTCCAGTGCAGTGGTGCGAAGAGAGGATTTCTTTGGCTTAGCATTAGGCATAATCATTTCAAGCCAAGCTTTTCCCTGAGCAGTCTTACAATACCCCCAAAATTGAGGACAAGCCACCTGATGCAATCATTCCAAGACCCTGACTTGCAACAGCTCCTGGAACTCTTGACAAACTCAGCCTGCTCCCCTTGCTCTCTCCGTGATTGCACTCAGGCTGTTTGTACCCCTCAACCCTCTTAAATCCTCTGAAACAAGCCCTTTACAATGATTCTTCTCTTTCCTATGTCGGAGATAAACCTGCCTGCTGAGTATGGGTGGTGTAGGTCATTAGTACCCACTAAATAGTGAACAAGTTTAAAACATTTACTACTACATCATTTCTGAAGGTCTGGCAAGTAGTGTCAATCCCTGATAAATACGGAGGAATTCAGTTATAGGGGACTTATTCTCAGGGGTAGCAGCTGAGTGAGACCTTGCACAGGGAATTAACTAAAACCAGTCTGGAGGACATTCTGGCAGTGACAGTAAAAAGATGAAGCTATTTTGATCTTGAAGCTGCCCTGAGAATCTCTGAATAGTATAGTAAATGGATCTAGAAAGACTGGATTTAGGAGTCAGGCAAGTAAATACTTCTTAAGAGGTTTTCTGAGAAACTCACTGCTGATAATATATGAAGTAGGAATCTGAAACCCAAGCTAGTGCTGTAAATGTTGAGGTACTCCACAAACAACTGATGTATTCTTTATGAATAGTCCTTGATACTGCAAGTCACATGTTCTTGCTTAATGCTCTGAAGAAAAAATACACTAGGAGTTTCACAGTGAAATAAAAGCTTTCATTAGGAAATGTCAATTCATGAAACTCTTCCCCTGTAGTCTGGAATTTATGGTGAAATAGGTTCACCTTAAAATGTCCAGTAAACAAAGTATATGGGCATTTGCAATATGAGAACTTCAAGTTAAAGCCATTTTTTTCTACATTTTCTCCCCAGACTAGTGAACACCTTAGCCAGATTTTTATTATCTATTTTGGGGTCACTATCCTTTATTCACTTATACTAGTTTCTTCCTTTCTACATGGATAATTAAATAATCATTGGGATGGAACTAGTTTTGGCAATACAGAGATTTCTGAAAATTCACTGACAAATTCCACCCAGCTGTAATAAATAGTCCCAGTGTATTAAATTGACCAACTCTTACAGCTCAAGTGCAAATATGGGCCAGGCTGGGGCCTCTTTTGTGTTGATCCTGGTGAATATTGGAGTAGATTGGAATATATTTCTTATGTGTTATCATCTTTGTTTCAGCCCTAGGATTTTCCTGATTACTTGATTATTTTGCAGTATGGAAAGTCTTATTTTTATGCTGTTAACTTAATTCATCGCTGGGTGTGCTGGTTTAGCAAACGGCTAGGGCAAGCCACAAACTAGACAGTTTTATTTCTATCACTCCCCCCCGAAAATTAGAAGGGGAGTAAGGAAGAACAGGCTTAGGTTGGAAATTAAAAATTTATAACAAATTTAATGGCACAAGGAGAAAGAGTAACAGGTGGGGAGAAAGGGAAAATGCATATATACAAATATATACAACCCGAGCTCAGATGACCGGCGATACAGGCTGCTGAAAGGTCCTTCACTGCAAAGCCGATGGGAAGAATAGAGTCCAAAACTCCAGCACTCGGTGCAGTCGGAGGCCACAGACCACGTGGCGAAGCTGGTAACCAAAGCTGGGCCTTTCCTCCAGGCTGGTTCCACGTAGCGAGCTGCAGGCAGGGGAGTGCAGGTGCGAGGTAGAGATCAGACTGAAGCCAGAGAGACCACGAGGGCAAGAGAGGGAAGCCCCCCGTCCTCCTGGCTTTTATAGAGTCTGGCAGGAAATGGGAGGGGAACACTGATACCTGATACCTGACACCCAGACCCCTTTTCACAACAGGGTCCTAAACTCCACCCCTTATTCACTGGGTCCTGGCAGCAAAAGCCAATAAGATTTTTGCCTGCCCCTTTCAAACCATAACACTGGGTTAATTAATCGTAAATTTCTAACACCAGTTTTCTTCCTTCATTATGTTCAAAATACTTCACTGTAAGCAGATCAGATTGAACCCAGCTTCGTTTCTGTTAAAGTCTTCTGTGTCTTTTTCTTTTTAGTTATACTTGGGGAAAATGCCAAGCACTTAACTACTATGCTCACTCGGAAATTACTTCACTGGCACTTGCCTGGGAACATAGAAAATACACAAACTAATTGATCCATAAAGGTGAAAATAAGAGCTGTGTAATGCAAAATATAATTTTATGGTAAAAGGAATTGGAAATGCAAAACATTTTAAAAGTCAGAAGGAATAATATGTTTTTGCAAAGCTAAGGCTGATATTTGAAGTCTAGAAAATTAAGGGAACCAAACTGATAAGTGGCAGCCACTTTCCTGCTGTCCCTTAGCTGAAGTTTTCAACTTACTCCAGGTGATTTGAAGAGTTACAATGTCTGGAATTTAATAATGGAAAGAGGTTAAATGTATACTACTGTAAATAATTAATATGCAGCTTGTATTACATGGTCCAAAGAAACTGTCAGAATCCTTATTCTTTCAGTCTTGTGATTGTATTAAAATAACAGTGCCTATTGTAATTAAGAGACAGAATTTACTTGCAAAAAGCAAATCTGTTAATCTTGCTGATGACTTGCTGATGACTGTTGGAGCACAGATCATGCAGTGGCTCTCTGGGACCCATACCCATCAGCTAACACAAGCCAGAATAACATAGGACAGGTACTATAGTTGTACATAAAGCCCACTAAAACTTGTAATGAGGAAAGGAGTCCTTTTTATGGGGAATCAGTGGTGTATTACCACTGCACAAGAGACAAAATGGATGGCATTGCTGACAAGACAGTGAAAAAATACATGAAACAAGTCCAGGCCTCTGGACTTGTCAAATCTTTACTCTCAGTTCAGCATTTTAAGCATTTTTGACATGTAGTGCTAAGTATCAATTTGTAATAACA
Organism: Aegotheles bennettii; assembly: GCA_013398125.1. Lineage (NCBI taxonomy): Eukaryota > Metazoa > Chordata > Aves > Caprimulgiformes > Aegothelidae > Aegotheles > Aegotheles bennettii. Next base: position 132,131 of record VZRW01004274.1, on the reverse strand, counting down.
ATGAAAACCCCCCAAAGCCAATTTTTCTTCTATTTTTACTTTTTTTTTCTTTTTTTTTTTTTTTTCCCCCACCAGCTTATAAATAGCTGTATTGTGTGTTGGTGGCAAAGTATTGCAATGAAGGGGCTGCAGGGATGGCTTCTGTGAGGAGTGGCCAGGGCTGACCCACACTGGACACAGTCACTTCCAGCCAGCTCCAACAGATCCACTGCAGGACATGGCTGAGCCGCACAGTCAAGGTGGTGGGTCCTCAGGGAAAATGAATTTAAGAAAGGGTGAAAAATGCTCTACAGCAGCTGTGAGAGAGGAGTGAAAAAATTTCAGAGAAACAGCCACCAAGGTGAGAGAAGGAAGGGGAGGAGGTGCTTCAGGTGCTCGAGCAGAGATTCCCCTGCAACCACTGAAGGACACCATGGTGACCCAGGTAGTCCCCCTGCAGCCCAAGGAAAGGACCACATTGGAGCAGGTATCAACACTGCAGCCTGTGGATGAGCCTCCACTGGAGCAGACAGATATTCCCTGACAGAACTGCAGCTGATGTAGAGCCCATGCAGGAGCAGGGGAAAGTGTGAGGAGCAGCAGAGAGGACTGTTATGGACTGACTCATTTCTTATCCCCTTCCACTGATCATAGGGGAAGAAGGTAGAGGAATCAGGCAGAAAGGAGTGAGATTGAGTTTGGGAAAAGGTGGGGGGGGAGAGGAGGGAGAAGTCTTTTCATTTCTGTCTTTGTTTTGCCCCCTCTAACTCTGTTTTTAAATGGCAATAAATGAAATTCATTTTTCCCAAGTTGAGCCTCTTTTGCCTGTAATAGTAATTGGTGAGTGATCTCTCTGTCCTCATCTTGATCCACTAGATTTTAAATCTTATTTTGTCCTCTTGAAGAAGGGAAGTGAGCAGCTGGGTGGGCATCTGGCAACCAGCTGAGGTCAACCCATCACGATAGGATATTATACAGTCTGTAATAATATACTCTGTTCATTTTACACCTTCATTGTTAAATATGTCTCACAGGAAAATATGAAGAGTTCAGGAGGTAATGTGACCCTGAAATCTTCAGTGCCACTGGAACAGAAGTCTACAACTTGGCGTGTAACCCAACAAAATATTACTTTGGGAATTTAACTTAGTTTAAGAGACCTGCCTCCTCCCAATTACTCATTTTATATCTGTGTTAATCTTGTGAGTTTTGACCATGGTTATTAAATTGATTCCTATTATATTTCAGTATCACAGAAAGTGATACTGACATGACTGAAAGAATGGTAAATAGCAGTGAGAAAGCAGGAAAAAGCTACTGGAAGTGTAGAAATCTTAAGCCCACCTTTACTGCAGCAGCAAATATATTTGGAAGAGGACCTGGATTTCTGTGGCAACCCCAAGCTCCCTCATCTAATTATTATAGGTTGACTCTCTGTAACAACATCCTGTGTAATTTGAATTGCAAATGACCATGGAATGTCCCCTCAGCCCTTCAACCTGGAAGATCATCCTGGGTGTGAAATACATGTACTACCAGCTGAAGAGTAGTAGCACCCTTCTTTATAAATTCCTACACAAGTAGACAGTATAAAGTGTCAAGAGGTTCTTTAAGCTAGCAGAGAAATTCTTAACAAGAACCAAAGCCTGAAGGTAACACTAGACAAACTAATGGGAAAAAAAAATAAACATTTCAACAGTTCTGACAGATGTTGTTCAGTACTGAAAAGCTTGTTTCTGGGAGTCTACACTAGAAAAACTTCAGTAATAGCATCCCCAGTCCTCCCCAAGAAAAGTAAGATGATACAGTAGCATGTTTTGGTTTTTTTTCAGGAGGGAAATTATTTCTTTATCCATAGGAAATTACAATCTTGCATTCAAAACAACAAACTTTTCTAGGAAAAAAAGGTACTCAGTAAAATAAAAGCAAATTTGGAGAAGATTAATAAAAATTTGCAGTAAGCAATGGAATTACCTGCAATCTACCTCAGCAACAATATGTCTAGTGAGAACATTGTACTCAGCTGCTGATCTTTCCTGCTGGTGAGTCTTTTTTTCTGTTGAGTATCCAGGTCATGAGGACATTGCTCAGCTATCAGGTGAGCTCACATATTCTCTCTATGAGACCACCTCCCAGAGATTTGACTCTCTCTCGTAGGAAAGGAAATTTCTATGGACATATGATGAGAGCCTATGTTCTATATGAATATTGTTGATGTAGGGCCTGGTCTAGGCTCCTGGTTTTGTTGTTTTCTCTCAAGTTTTCATTGTCATAACTGACTCCATGTTGCATTCACTCTTGCTCAGAAAACCAACTCACATTTTTCAACACTATTTTTTGTAGCTGCTGCATTGCAAGATACAGTGCTTCCATTCCTGTATTTATCTGAAAGAAGGTTCTGAAGTGTACCTGGGAGATGTATTATGATATATGGGGCCAGAACTGAGTCCTTATCACTAAAGCCTTACCACTCCACTCTTGAATGGAAATATTTGTTCTTTTATTTGCCTTTCCTTATCTCAATGCCATGAATTGTTGTAGTGACATGAGTAGTCACATTCTGGGAAGGAACGTCACTCCAACATTTCATGACATTTTGACAAAAATGTCCCAAACTTCTAAATGTCATATGACACTTATGTAAATATGACCCAGCACAACTTAGCTTCCCTCACTTGACAAAAGATGTTGACAGACTTTCCCCTTCCCTAGGAACACATCTGTTGGTCTGGAGTTCTCAGAGAGCTCTGAGCTGCTCTCATCTCTGTAGATAATTCTTGTTAAGTGTCAGCTTTTGAAGACTTTCACATCAGAATAAACTCCAAAGGTGATATCTCCAACTCTTTTTAATCCTACATCAAAAAAAACCATTCCTTTCTGAAAATGACGGAGTAGACAAATGTAATTTTTGGTATCTGTACAAGAATAAATATATTAAATTCTGTGTTACATAGGGGTGAGAGGCTAAATGTTTTTCTGGACAAAATTCTCCAAATTTATGAAAAAAATGTACAAATCAGTCTGGAGAAAATGAGGTTGAGATTGAGGTTGAGGGGACATCATATCGCTCTCTACAGCTACTTGAAAGAAGGTTGTAGTGAGGTGGTGTTGGTCTCTTGCCAAGCAACAAGTGATAGGACAAGAGGAAATGGCCTCAACCTGTAGCTGTTTCAATGTCTCCCCACCATCACAGCAAAGAATTTCATCCTAATATCCAAGTTAAATCTACCCTCTTTCATCTAAAAACCATTAACCCTTGTCCTATCACTACATGCCTTTGCAGAAAAAGCAGCTTTCCTGTAGGTCTCCTTGAGGTACTGGAAGGCTGCTAGAAGGTCTGTCCAGAGTCTTCTCCAGTCTGAACAACCTCAACTCTCTCAGCCTGTCTTCACAGGAGAGGTGCTTCAGCCCTCTGATCATCTTCATGGTCCTCCTCTGGACTCGCTGCAACAGCTCCATGTCCTACTTTTGTTGGGGACACCAGAACTGGACACAGTACTGCAGGTGGGGTCTCAGAAGGAGCAGAGTAGAGTGGGAGAATCACTTCCCTCAAATTTCTGGTTACGTTTCTTTTGATGCAGCCCACGATACCGTTGGCTTTCCAGACTACACGGACACATTGCCAGCTACTGTTGAGCTTCTCATCAACCATCACCCCCAAGTCCTTTTTGTCAGAGCTATTCTCAATCTGTTCTTCACCCAGCCTGTATTTTTGCTTGGCATTACTCTGGCCCAGGTGCAGGACCTTGCACTTGGTCTTGTTGAACTTCATGCGGTTTGCATAAGCCTACCTCTCCAGCCTGTCAAGGTCCTTTTGTGAATTGAGCACTTGCCAGTGGAGACTGAGGCAAAAAAGTCATTCAGTAACTCAGCCTTCTCCATATCCTAGATCACCAGGTCTCCCATTTTCTTCCAGAGAGGGCCCACATTTCCCCTAGTTTTCCTTTTATCACTGACATGCCTATAGAAGATTTTCTTTTTGCCCGTGATAAATACATTGTATATACACACATACACATACATATACATACATTCATCTATACATAATAGCTTCTTTAACTTCTTTTTTATTTGTTTCATTCATTGTCTGTAAGATATATTTGATTTCTTTATATATTTCTTTACCATTTTTTAAAACTTTGTGTTCATAAGATGTGTGCTGCTTAAGGCTTGAACTCTCAGGGACAGGCTCTGAGGCTAGAGTTTGCAGAGCCAACAGGAAGAAGGTGTGTTGTGTGAAAAGGGGTAAGAATCTACAAGGTGGCTGGGGAAAGCCCTCCCGTTGAGTCAGGAGGTTCAGACTGGACCCCCTTTCTTTCTAAACTCCTTCTCAGAGAGAAGTCTAGGTGTGACTGGATCCAACCCTAGTCCCAGACTTGGTCAACAGTTTATGTCTAAAGGAGCATGTGTGTGTGCAGCCACCTATCAAAGTCAATGTTTGTTTGTTTCAGAGTCTCACAAATGACTCACACTGAGGCCAATGCATGAAGTTATCAAGGAAACGAGTTTATTAAGGTGATAGATATAACAAGTTCAAAATTCTCTTTCATAAATACACTTACTGCTAAAGAGCTACTAATTGATGTTAATATTGCCACAAGTAATGGTAGTAATAAAACCCAGGGATGCTTCCACAAGAAGGTGGTGCTAACCCAGAGAGGTGTCCCTGTATGGTGGAGAAGAAAGAGAACACAACCTGTCGACTGCTTCATCTGTCTTTGAGTTTTTCTCTCTCCTAAGGTTCTTCTCTCCCTCCTTTCTTTGTCTTTTATCTCATAAACTACAAGTTTCTTGTCCTCAGGTGATGTGTAATATGGGTTGGGTGGAGAGACGAGTTCTATGGTCATACATGTATAACATGTTCTCTATAATCTTCATTAGCATATGCAGGGGTGACATCTTTATTATGTGTTTCACAGATAACAAGGAAAAGGTCATCTTTTGGACAACAGTCCCTCAAAAGAATAAAGAACTGTTACCCCTTAACAAAGTTTTCTTGTTATCTTGCTGCCCAGAGCAGGAGTCCCTGACTCCACAAAGCCTCCTGCTGAGAGGTATCCTGTGCTAAACTAGAGGGCTTGTGGCTCCCCCAGATTGCACAAGATTTAGAACAAGAACATTTTTTAAGGGTTTTTTGTGTACAGGACCATCCTGGTTTTCCTCAAATTCCACAAGGTGCAATGATGAAAACACATCAGGCCTACTCTACATGCATCATACAGCTGAGATGAGCATACATCAAGAAGTTCTTCACCACTATCTCTGCAGTTGTTTTAGTGGTCTGTCTGTTTCTTAATAATCCCCTGTGATGGGCTTGCAAGACATCTTTTGTGCTCGGTTTATTTTATTTTTTTTCTGTGACCAACCTCTGACAAATCACCGGGGAGTTTTCCTGAAGCACAGCTCTGTATTGCTCTGTATTGCTTTCTAAAATTCTTTATGCTCACCTCATTTTAATAGTCTGTGAGTTAAAATTATAACGCTTTCCTTTGGATGGAAGTACATGTTGTGTTCTTCTGCTTTCATACTTCTGCTTTCAAACAGTGGAAAATCTATAGTTCCTGGGCCTGATCCCATGAGCTCATTCATGCCTTGGACAGAACCAGTTTCATGAACCTAGTGTCTAGCTTAGACAAATAATCTGATGAGTCTCCCTACAGTAGCAGTGAAGAGAAATTATTTTCTTCAGAGCAACTGAGCTAGACTACTTCTCTGATTTTTCCTCAGGAGAAGTTAATTTTCAACTGCAAGAGAACCATTACTGTACTTACCTTGAGTTATTTAGTTATATCCTTAGAGTTACTGTATTGTTTACTTACAGTCTGAACATACTGAATACCTGAAGATGTAAAATCACTCTGAGAGTAATGAAAATGTAGGTTTGATTGGTTTGCTTCCCTAATAAGATGTTAAAATATCTTTAAATAAACAGTCAGAAAACATGAATTCTAAAGTATATTTGCCAAGAGAACTGCATGGTCAGAAGGTTTCCTTTAAGCCTCTTTTTTTCCCATATATTTGGGTAGTTTATTTCTCAGAAGCTCTGGGATAACACAGGAGAATTAATAAGAGGGGAAAATAAGAGGGATTTTTATTCCACTGCTGCAACTGAAGAGAAAAAAAAAAAGTGAAGAAGAAGCTGAGAAAGTTAAGGGAGAAACAGAGATTAAATGATGAAGATTCAGGATATGGTGAGCAAGGAAAGAAAAGGAAATAGAGCAGATGGGAGTGACGGATTAAACAATGAACAGAATCAGACAGTATGACTAACTGGTTCCATAAGGATAAAACACTTACAGCTCAATTGCATATGAGCTTGGTTAACATGCTTTATCCCTGTAAGCAGTTTCTACAGCTGTCTTAGGGTTGCTATTGATCACAGCTAAGGAAAGTGTCCATTAGACAATCACCTTTTGAAATTATAGTCCACATGTTGGGAAAATCTGAAGATCCTGGCTACTGGTAAAATAATGGTCTCTGAAACTACACTACAGTGAGCGAAACAGAAAGAGCTGTAAATAAAAAGAAGCACAGATGGCTGTGGTGGAGGTGGGGATCTCTGCAAGATTCCCCTCACAGGGTTTTCTCTGAATCAGTCTAGCATAAGGATGGGGTAAGTTGCACTTTATCACACTTTTCACAACATCTCCATCCTTTCCCAGAAATAAATGACCAAGCTTTTGATCAACAGATCTAGAGGATTAGCATGTCTGTGAACATTCATACGCCTATTGTATTCAGCTGGTTCATTGTAAATGCCCTTATCTCAAAGGTAAAGAATTTTTTGGAGTTAACAGTTAGGATGTGCTTTTGCTAGAATTTTTTCTTGGAGTGATGAGAAGGAACATTATTAGGAAGAGTGTGTATATGTGAAACTTCTGCAAGTTTAGATTTAAGCTCAAATACATTGACTGAAACATAAGAATTTCCCTACTGTTTAAAAAGCAAATTAAGATTAAAGAAAATAGCAGGTTTTGAAATGCTTGAATTCTTCTTAGAAATACAGATTCTCTATGTCCCTTTAACTCTTGTTCCATGAAGGAAAAATAAATCAGTTGAGGGATACCTGAGGAGTCTCTCTTTGACTCTGGGGGTCCCCTTAACATCATAAACCAGCTCCTGTATCTCTTTATACACCATAACATTGATAAAGAGTTCATATCAGGGCCATGAATTGCCAGGCAGCAGATTGGGCCAGAGAGAATGACAGTTCTTTGAGACCTTTAAACATGGTTTTCTGAAAAGTAATCCATCAACAACAAAGGTAAAATTAATCAACTGTATTTGAATCTAGAATAGTCTAGTAGAGGGCGAAGACAACCTGATTCCACATGTGGATTTTTTGTATTATTTTTCTTATTTTCATGAAGACCTTTTTTTTTTCCTCTTTCTCACATTTATTTTTTACTTTTGTATTGTTTAATGGTGTGACTAGATAAAGGGATTTTCTTTAATTGTTATTCAATTGCTAGTATGTTTAAACATTCAATATGAAAGTAGCACTGATGGGATAAAATCTCTTCCCAGGAACTTTTAAACTGTAGAATACAAATAAAACTATGTAAAAATATCTTTAAATGAGCAGTGTGTTTGGGTTTGTTGTTTTGTGGTTTTTTTTAACTTTAAGAAAGTATTTTCAGTTCTATATCTTGCTTTATAGCTTTGTGGGAGTATCTCCTGATAATGACTGTTTAAGGTAAGTATATAGAAAGAAATTTGCTACAGGACACAATTTTTTACTGTTATTTAGTGAATCCCCCTTTGTAAAATTAGTATTTGTGAGTTCTAGCAGTGATTGTCTACCTAAGTAATTGTGGCGGTGAGATTGGAAAGAATAAAAACTAAAAAATTAGTAGCATGTGAAGCTATTTTTGTCTCTATTAATGTGAAGTGCACTGATGTGCATATATGGAATAGAGAAGATTTGGGGTAATTTGAGGGGCAGGACTAAGATTAATAGCTTCAGACATTTCTAAAATCTGGAATCATTTGTTGTTTTGTAAATTCTTGAACTTTTAACTTAAAATTTTTTTCGAGCCTCTCTGCACACATGAAAGAATTGTCTCCTGCTCTGGTACATTTGACGTAACATGCATTCTCAATTTTGTTGCAATTGTTATATAAACAACCTCTATTTTGTTTTGATCTCTCTGTGGCTTTGCATAACAAATTTATTTTAGCTTAGATTTTTATGGTGAGCTATTAAAAATAAAATAACATAAAAATATTACACTAAAATTTGAAGAAAAACATTGTTTCTGTGGGGGTGTGGCATTCACTTTTCTGATCAGCTACTGTCAGTTAGAGGTATCTCAAGACATCATTCACTCCTATTTTTATTGTATCTTCAGTTTTGCTTCATCTCATCTTCACCTTTCACTGTCATAGCTTTATGCAATAAAGTGGCCATGGGAATGCAATGGATCAGTAAATCCACCTCAAAATGGAAAAATGCAGTTTTGTGAGATCTGAATTATTTCAGTGGCCCAAAACTCTGTTTCTATGTTAAAACATTTTTTAACTAAGTCCTTCAATCTGCCAAGCATTTTCATATTTCAGATAAAATTTCTATAGTTTTTAGTTACAAAAATTCAAGTTTTCAGCTCTAGATTTAATCTAGCACACTTCTGGTGTTCTATCTGACCTGTGAGAGGCCAGGCTAGTCACTGCACGTACAGCACTATTCTGTTTCAAGGTCTCAGTTTGGCATTACTGTCTGTTGCAGCTCTGCACTATGTGGACTTTTGGACAATCTGGGCACTGGTTTGGAGTTATCTGCACTGCACTCAGTTGCATGCTATAACCAAGCTGCATTATCTTATGCCAGATTTTGATACAAAAGTTTTATAAGGCTTTACTTCTGATGCAGATGTGTGAATCTTAGAAATACATCATCCTCCCTACTGCATTATGCTGTCAATTTTTGGACAGGATTGTCTAATAAGCACCAAGTTAAAATCCCTGTGAATTTTCAGTCTTTCCAATGCCTTTGGGAGGGCTCTTTATGTGCCACATGTGCATGATTTGTTTTTTTTGTTTTTTTTCTTCTGTGTTCTTTGAGATTGTCTGTGTCAAGCCAGTAAAAACCTACCACTTCCTTTCATCCCTCTCAGTGCTCAGAAGAGGGCACAGCTCTCTGTAGAGTTCCTGTGTAAAGGTGTTTGTTTTAAATAGAGTTGATAAAGAGAATAGAAGGCAGAATCCCCGCTATCAGCCTTAACTTTTATTTTTTTTTAAGATGATAGTAGCAATGGTCAGTTCAAGCAGGAAGTTTTACCTCGTTCTTTCTGCTCAGTCTCCATTTTTTAGTTTTTCTTTTAACTATAATGTATACATGTATATATTAAAAAATCTATAGTGGTTGACGATTTCTAATACAGTCATCATATACAAATTCAGTTCTATTGTACAGACATATTGATAGCAATATTATCATTGTCCACTTGCAGTTATAGCCTGTACTTCTTCCTATGATACAATGACTTCTTTGTAAGTTCATTTCTTCGTGTGAATTATAGAATAGATGTACTTAGACTTCTGTATTATATTCAGAAATAGAAAGGGGAAAAAAAAGCAGCTTTATTAAAAAGATATATAAGTAGAAAAAATAGCTATACCAGAAATTAATCTCATTTCCAATAACAATTTTTTTAAAAAAATATGATGGATTTTTTTATGTTTTTAATACAAAAACAGCTTTAATGCAACAATTAAAGTTCTCTTTAGTTCTTTCAGTTCTCTAAAGGTCTTTTCTGCTGTGTCCATAGTGAATCACAGAATCACAGAATCACAGAATTCTAGGGTTGGAAGGGACCTCGAAGGATCATCTAGTCCAACCCCCCTGCCGGAGCAGGTTCACCTACAGTACATCACACAGGAACACATCCAGGCGGGTTTTGAATGTCTCCAGTGAAGGAGACTCCACAACCTCTCTGGGCAGCCTGTTCCAGTGCTCCGTCACTTGCACAGTGAAAAAGTTTTTCCTGATATTCACATGGAACCACCTATGCTCCAGTTTGCATCCATTGTCCCTTGTCCTATCATTGGTCGTCACTGTAAAAAGCTTGGCTCCATCGTTGTGACACTCACCCTTTACATATTTGTAAACATGGATGAGGTCACCCCTCAGTCTCCTTTTCTCCAAGCTAAAGAGACCCAGCTCCCTCAGCCTTTCCTCATAAGGGAGATGTTCCACTCCCTTAATCATCTTAGTGGCTCTGCGCTGGACTCTCTCAAGCAGTTCCATGTCCTTCTTGAACTGTGGGGCCCAGAACTGGACACAATACTCCAGATGTGGCCTCACCAAGGCAGAATAGAGGGGGAGGAGAACCTCTCTCGACCTACTAACCACCCCCCTTCTAATGCACCCCAGGATGCCATTGGCCTTCTTGGTCACAAGGGCACATTGCTGCCTCATGGTCATCCTCCTGTCCACCAGGACCCCCAGGTCCCTTTCTCCTACACTGCTCTCCAGCAGGTCAGCCCCCAGCCTGTACTGGTGCATGGTGTTGTTCTTCCCCAGATGCAAAACTCTGCACTTGCCCTTGTTGAATTTCATTAAGTTTCTCCCCGCCCAACTCTCCAGCCTATCAAGGTCTCTTTGAATGGCAGCACAACCTTCTGGTGTGTCAGCCACTCCTCCCAGCTTAGTGTCATCAGGATGAGATGAAATGGTTTTAAATTTTAACAGGGGAGGTTCAGATTAGACATAAGGAAAAATTTTTCACTATAAGGATGATTAAGTATTGGAATAGGTTGCCCAGGGAGTCACGGTCCCTTGAAGTGTTCAGTCTGCATCTGAATGTGGCACTGGTTGATATGGTTTAGTGGTGATGTAGGTAGGCGGTTGGACTGGAGGATCTTGAGGTTTCTTCTGACCTCGATGATTCTATGATTCTATGAAAAAGAAATTTATTTGTGAACAACAGTATAAGAATGGAAAAAACTAACTTCTGCTTCTGAATTCTGGGTTATTTTTTACACCAGTAGAAATTCATTAATCCATAGTTATCATTCCTAACTATTCAGCAGAAATTCAGAAAGCTTCTTTCACAACTGTTTAAATAAAAATATAGATGTACAACTTTTTGTCCAGATTGCAGTTTGAACTCAGTTTATGTGCTCACAGTTACTTGAACTATAAAATTACTAGGTATTTATTTAAAACTTGTTATCTAACCTCACCACAGAAAATGAAGAGAGAGACATGTTTTTCTAATCTCTTAGCCTCCTCTCATATTAGGAATTGTTGTCTGCAGAAGCTGTGAGAAAACGATGTGTGCACAGATACATACATGTATGTATTTAGACAAATAGAGAGAGAGAGATTTTTATACACATACACATGTGCTCAGAAAGTAGATTATAAATTGACATATACATCCTAACATTCTTTCCAATTTGACAGTGCCACCCTAAAAGCCAGGAATATTGGGAGACTTGCTGCCGTAGTGTATAAAAGGAAGTCTACTTTGATATTTCACATCGATGTGATGCCTAGAATTGTGTGGACCAGACTCTCCCTCTGGGTGTCCTTGTTCTACTGTTTCATTCCCCTCAGCTGTCTTTCTTCCTCTTGTACATCTACCTGTCCCCTTCCTCCAGGTGCCTTTTTCTTTTATCTTGAACTTTCTAAAGCACATGAAGACAAACTGTGTTGTTACTCAGTTGGATATTGCTCACTATATCTTATGTTCCTGTTCCACTGTTGAATCAACAACAAAATGCAAAACTTTTTGGGTGATACAGAAATACAACACTGAAGTTATGAGATGCTGACAATTACTTACCCATTTTCAGAGCTAATGAACACGTCTTAAGGGGTTTCATCTCCCATAAGAATCTGTCCTTCACCCAGCTCAAGCTGGGCAGGACAGTGCTTATTCCAAGGCTACATAAATTAGTGAGGGCTGCACAACTTAGTGAGGGCTGCACAGCATTACTGATGTAGACTGAAATATTAAAAAAAAAAATAATCAAGACTTGGCAATGATGCAGAAAAGAGTGTAATAAGTATGTATGAGTGCTTACATGTGTGTTGCACCTACCCTAACGAAAATGTTTTTAGGCAGTCTGTAACATCCTGAGAATGTCTTTGTGTTTAATAATGTGGTTTGTGCTAAGTAGATATACAAATATGCTTAAAGTGTTATTCATAGGTTGAATTCAATCTTAGAAGCTTGACTAAAACAGTATATGCTGTTTGATATCATTGTTAAACAAAGGTTTCTCAGTTCAGACTGGGAGAATTTTACATTGTCCCACTGAAAAAATTATACTGAATGTACTTCTCCTTCCATGCAAGTATAATATGAGGGTCAGAATTCTATCTTCTGTTGGGAATTATATTCATAGGCTTTCATATTGAGATTACATTCAATTTGTTAGTATAATATGATCTTATTTCCATGTTGCCCTCTTCAACCTCTCTGCTTAAATTCCTATTTCTGCCATCTTGCGATGCTTCTGAGATATTCCACTGCTTTATGGCTTTATGTAAACCTAGGATGTTTTATGTGTAAGAGAGATAATACTGATGAATAACTGTTCTTAAAAGAGTTTTTCATGCATAGCTCCAAATATTTGTGCCTCTGACCACAGCATTTGCTAACGTCCAAATAAAACTAACCCAATGATTTAGCAAAAAGAAGTTTCCCAAATTTATATAATTGCAGTAAGAACACAAATATAATTTTGCTTTGTAAAAAAAGAAAACAATAAAAAAATAAAAAACCCCTCATGTAACACTCAAAGCAAAAAGAAAATGCCCTTTTAATTCAGAATATGAATACTGTCATTCAAAACACACTGAAACTAAAATCATTAACCCCTAAGGGAATTGGTTGGATGGATGAAGACTAGTTGGCACAGCAATTGGATACATGAAGCATGAAAACATGACATGGTATTAATTAGAGGGACAAAACCAACTATTCAAAAGCACAACAATGGTCTTAAATTGCTGATTTGTTATCTTGTGTCTATTATTTTTAATTAACATTACAGAATGTCCAGGATTTTGTGTTGTTTTGTCTCTCTTAATTATGTAAATAAGAATGCAAGATATGCTTAAAAGCATTTGCTTTACAGAATAAAAGACTGCCTGTGCTCTAGCTCTGACATTCATGCCCCTAGGAATATATTAGTGCTGGATTTAGGTACTATTTGTTGACATGGGTTGTAAACTACTATATTATTGTTGCAGAATATTTGATGTGCAACGTATTTTTCTTGGAGGTGGTGAGCCAGATATCATGAAATATTAATATTTTCACTTACAGGAAAACTATGAAAACTGGCTGAGAAATACCAAACACAGAAGGACATAAGTCAGAACTTTTTAAGACTGTGTTTATATATAAAAAAATCTTCACATATATGGCAGAAGCTATCAGTGCCTTTTGAATAAACATCTGCAGCAAGTTATATATATAAAATAGTGATAATAATGTGAATAATTATTAGCAGTACCAATAGTTTTCATAAAACATGGACTTAGCCCTGGTACTTCCTCATAAAGGAAATATAAAATAATTTTTAACAAAACTAAAATAAAGTATAAAGCAATTATAATAAAAACTCTTATAAAGCACCCTAAATGTATGGAGGGAACACATAATAAAAGAAATGGGGCAGAAGAAAAGCAATAAGCACTTAGGACAACAGTGGCTGTTCTAAAATTATTATTAGGAAAAGAACCAAAAATGTGGGGTAAACAAAGCTAGTTGAATGTCAGAGGAGAATGGGTCAATCACAAAGTGTCTAATTGCCTTCTCAGATGAAGTACACCAATGAAGTCATAAGAAAAAATTAGTAACTGCACATAGAAACCCATCAAGAGAAGGTTCACTGTAGAGCACTGAACAAGTACGATTCAGTGAAAAAATACCTAAAATGAATCTTCTGCTTTTACAAGAGCAGACAGAATTCTAACTAATTCATTAGACAAAAAAATCACACTAACTTTGGTGTCTAATGAGTGAAATATTTATATCTTTATAAACTTTGCTTTCACTTACATTCAGACAAACTCATTAAATTAATCAGGAATTTGTATGACAGGTCATGCCAGAAATGGTCCAATAACTTCACTAGGTTTTTCACCAGGAAATTATGAAAGCCACAAAATTCTCTTCTTGCAAAGTGAAAAGATCTTTTTCAGGTTCTTTAGATGATTAGTATTCTCTTAATCTTAAATACATTGCATAATCAAATATTTATTTTAATTTATATAGTGAAGAACATTTTCTTTGTTATGTGCTGTTTCATTCAGAGATAGTAGAAGGCCTTCCAAAGAAATGCTGAACCATTATTTGTCTTTCAAATACAACTCAACTTAGAATATTTATTATAAACAATAGACTTCCTTGTGATTCTAGGCGAGGATTTGATTAACATCAGTATTAAGACTTTGGGGGAACACCTGAAGGTCACCAAATAGAAACCAAATACAGATTTTGTAGTTTACATTTTATTTTTCTTTGGTGTAATAGAGGCTGTCTGACAATCTATGTTGAGGATAAGACCTGGGATACAAAGGCTTTCACAAGTCAGGAATAAGCCATATCGGCAGGCTTGCACTGAGAGCTTGCGCAGTGCCTGTTTGTATTATATATGTCTTTAGCCTATGCTGCTCTTTCTACAGAATTTTAAAGCAGGACTTTATCTGACATGTCACCCAAAGTCCAATATCTATCATTGGAAGAGTGAGCTAACTGATCCTAGAAAGTAGCAGACTGCAGGGGTATTGCAGCTTCTGAGTCACAGTTGTTGGTCTGTATGATCAGTTTCTATCATTTCTGCTCACTGGGAACAAAGAGTCAACCAGGCATTGCAGAATATTTTGTAGCAGATCACCTCTTCTCTGAGCAGTGCTTCTGGACACCAGCATCCTTCCCTGAAGGTGAGAAATCCGTGACTGTGGTTTTCTTGTTCCGCTTCTATGTTTTTCTCTCCTTGCTGAACTGTACTGACCTACAGGAATTGTTAACTTGGCTTTCAACCATTTGCTGGATGACCTACAAAAATATTTTGAAAAATTGAAATTAGGTTATAAACTCTGGCTCTTGTCACAGTGTGTCATGCTGATAATTTATTACAGGATAGAACAAGGGGTATGCTGGAATTTCTCTTTGGAAATAGCTTCAAGGTTTTCAGTCCTGCATCCAAACTTCAGTTTTATCATTATTGGTTCTCTGGAGAATTTTGCATTTATAATTGAGAAAACTTTGCTTTCCCTATAACAACAACAACAATAACAATGATAATCATAATACAAAATGTAGTTTAATTAAAAGGAAACGTGAGATTTATTGCTCAAAGTATTGAAATAGGATTCAAACTCATGAAGTCAAACTATAAGTCTGTATTCATTTGCTGCACTAATTTGTCTGTGGCACTGAGCAAATTAATTGTTATTTTTGTGCCTCAGTTTGGTCATCTGTAAAACAAGAATGATAAAATTATTTACTTCATAGGGACTTTTTGGAAGGTTTAATTACAAGTTTTAATGGCTCTTAGGTGTGTTGTATGGTAGGTGCTGTGTAAGTTGCAACACACTATTGTTCCCATTTGTCTTCTCTGTCATGGGGGTTTCTCTGCTTTCAAGGTCTTACAAATTTGAATTATCCTTAACAGTAACCAGGCCCTTATGCTGGACATAGTCTGATGAAATATACTGTAACTGTTGTTTTCAAGAGCTATATTTTATGTCACTGGATAGATTTAGATCTAGAAACCTGGAATAAAACCCAAGTTTTCTTCATAACAGAATAAGGATTGTGAATATGGTATTTTGTTTCTGCAGGTGTGAGAAATGGGTTTTATATTTTAGCATGCTGTGGCATAACCATGAAATCATAGAAATGAAAGAATGTAATTTAAGATATTCAGCTCAAGATAAAGTATCATCTAGATATGCCATTGAGGTCATTTTTACAAAACGGTTTTATGTTAGATATTCTGAAGGCCAAAGCTATTAAATCTGCAATCTTAATTATCTTGTCCAACACTGGTGTAGATCTCTTCTCAGATCATTAACTAATGTTGAAAATGCACTACTGAATATTATAAACAGTTTTCTTTTTGAAAAGATGACTCATTTTCTCTCCTTTTTCATGAATGAATCATCATGCGTTTGTTTGTCAGGAGACACATTAAATGGGCATATGGGGCAGCCAGTTGCCTCTGTAACATTTGAAAAATCTAGCAATCCTAACAAATCATTTTCATGTGTTGCAGGTGCTGCCTATTAGAAGAAAAGATGTACTTTGAAGTTCTTTAATTAAAGTTTCAACTTCTTTAGTTATTATTCTGAAAAAAAACTGCATTGGAAATTCTGCTATTGAGTGTCCTGTGAAATCAGAAAGAATTGATGACCACTAGGTCAGTGCTACCAATATCTGTGCATGTACACACATGTTACATGAGTGCCATGTGTTGTGTTGTAAGTCAAACCTCACAGTTTATAAGGCTCAAAGCTTCCTCCTTACCACAGAACATCTTCTTTAAGTAATCCTTTTCTTCTCTTTCTGCTTAATCTTCTTTCTTTCCCTTGTTGAGTCTGGGTTGTTTTGTGCATTATGAGCTATTTCAAGAGACTGAAATGACCTCAGTGAGAATAAGCTTAAATTGGATAAGCATTTTCACAGACAGCAACACACTTGATTTTGTGTCCATCTTCGGAAGAATTAAATTGGTATTGTTACATCACCTTGTTTATGGATAATACAGGGACTTAAAATTTCAATGCCAAATGTAAACAAGGGGAACACCTTCATAACAAATGTGCACATGTATTAGTATTACAAAAGGATATTGTATTGTTGGAAATTCATATTGGCAAAAAGTTAGGGGTAAATGACTTACAATAATTCATGGTTAGCATAAAAACCATTTTTACATTTGGTCCTTATTAACATCTAAGTCTTGGTGCATTGGTATAATTTCCATATTGGTTTGTAATTCACAGAATCATGGAATTACAATATCTCCTGTTGGAAGGGATCCATAAGGATCATCAAGTCCAACCCTCTGCTCCTCAAAGTACTACTTAAAAATTAATCATATGGCTAAGAACATTGTCCAGACACTGTACTCTGACAGGGGTAGTGTTGTGACCACTTCCCTAGGGAGCCTGTTCCAATGACTGGCTACCCTCTCAGTGAAGAACCTTTTCCTAATGTACAACCTCAAGTTCCCGTGGTGCAGTTTCTTTCCATTTCTGTGTGTCCTATTGCTGGTCTCTAGAGAAAGGAGATAGTACCTTCTCCTCCACTGCCCACCTTGAGGAAGCTGTCACCTCTGATGAGGTCACACTCCAGCCTTCTCTTCTCCAGGCTGAACAAACCAAGTGACCTCAGCCACTCTTCATAATTGTTGCCCTTGAAGCCTTTCACTATCTTGGTTGCCCTTTTCTGGACACACTCTAATAGTCTAATGTCCTTATATTGAGGCGTCTAAAACTGCACACCTGTACTTCAGGTGGACCTGCACCGGTGCAGTGTAGAGTGGGACAATCACCTCTCTTGACTGGCCAGCTATGCTGAGCTTGGTGCTCCCCAGGACACAGCCCTTTTGGCTGCAAGGACACACTGTTGACTCACATTCAACTTGTCATTATCCCAAAACCCCCAGATCTCTTTTCATGGGGCTGTTCTCCAGCCTCCTGTTTCCCAAGAAACATTTGCATCAAGAACTGGTTAAAGGGAAGAAGTCAGAGAGTTGTAGTCAATGGGACAGAATCTAGTTGGAGGACTGTGACTGGTGGAGTCCCTCAGGGGTCGGTACTGGGACCGGTGTCGTTCAATATCTTCATCAATGACCTGGATGAGGGTACAGAATGTAGCCGCAGCAAGTTTGCTGATGACACAAAACTGGGAGGAGTGGCTGACACCCCAGAGGGTTGTGCTGCCATTCAACGAGACCTTGATAGGCTGGAGAGTTGTGCAGTAAAAAACTTAATGAAATTCAACAAGGGCAAGTGCAGAGTTTTGCATCTGGGGAAGAACAACACCATGCCCCAGTACAGGCTGGGGGCTGACCTGCTGGAGAGCAGTGTAGGAGAAAGGGACCTGGGGGTCCTGGTGGACACGAGGATGACCATGAGGCAGCAATGTGCCCTTGTGGCCAAGAAGGCCAATGGCATCCTGGGGTGCATTAGAAAGGGGGTGGTCAATAGGTCGAGAGAGGTTCTCCTCCCCCTCTATTCTGCCTTGGTGAGGCCACATCTGGAGTATTGTGTCCAGTTCTGGGCTCCACAGTTCAAGAAGGACATGGAACTGCTTTGAGAGAGTCCAGCACAGAGCCACAAAGATGATTAAGGGAGTGGAACATCTCCCTTATGAGGAAAGGCTGAGGGAGCTGGGTCTCTTTAGGTTGGAGAAAAGGAGACTGAGGGGTGACCTCGTCTATGTTTACAAATATGTAAAGGGTGGGTGTCAGGATGATGGAGCAAAGCTTTTTACAGTGACGACCGATGATAGGACAAGGGGCAATGGTTTTAAACTGGAGCATAGGAGGTTCCATGTAAATATAAGGAGAAACTTTTTCACTGTGAGAGTGACGGAGCACTGGAACAGGCTGCCCAGAGAGGTTGTGGAGTCTCCTTCCCTGGAGACATTCAAAACCCGCCTGGATGCATTCGTGTGTGATGTACTGTAGGGGACCCTGCTCTGGCAGGGGGGTTGGACTAGATGATCTTTCGAGGGCCCTTTGAACCCCTAGGATTCTGTGATTCTGTGATTCCCAGTGCATACATATAAGAAAGATTGTCCCAACCCAGGTGGGGAATCTGGCACTTGCTCTTGCTAAATTCTATACACCTGGTGATTGCCCAGCTCTCTAGTCTGTTCAGATTTCTCTGTAAGGGCTCTTTACACTCTAGGAGTCCATAGTTCTTTCTAATTTAATATCACCAGCAAATTTAAGGTACATTTTGTCCTGAGTCCAGATAATTTATAAAATCATTAAAGAGCACTGGCTCTAAACACGGGCTCAGTCACCCCACTGGTGACTGGCCACCAGCTTGATATAACCCCATTAAGAAGGCATTAAATATCTCTGTTTTGTCTATGTCCTTATTTGTGAGATGACGAACCTCATGAAGTAATGGACAAATAATAGACCAACTCTCATCATCCTGTTAACATATTTAAAAATTTTTGAAACAATTCTTGAAAGAAAACAAGAAACTGGATTACTTTCCATTATTTCTTCACACAACTGGTAGCTACAAACATTCACATCAAAGTGTTAATTCAATGAAGGGATTTAGGGGCTTATTTGTTTTTTTCACAAGCCAAAATCAAACCCATAGGAACATCTGACATCCCCATAACACCTTTGCATCTACAGTTCAACCTCCAGTTGAGCTGTGTCCACCTCCATTCTCATAAGAGATTTTGGTGCAGAAAATCTGTTTTTGGGTTCTTGTTATGCAGCACGTCTACTGGCAGCTGTAAGAAGATACCTGCTCTGCAGGGCAGCTGGGGCTGAAATGGAGGTCCTGGGTCATGGACAAGATGGACAGAAACCCTGATGGGTAAGACTTGTGAGTGGCCTCAAGGCCCTAACACTATCTCTGATATCAAATTGATGGAAAGTCTCCAGAATTATTTTGGCCAGTTGACGCTGTTCCCTGTATTTTCACCAGGATGGGGAATTAAGAGCGGGCCAAGGGTTGCAGGTTGTTTGCATGTGGCTAGCCTGTTTAGAAAGCAACACTGGAGTTACATGGATAATAGTGTAAAAACTATCCCATGCCAGTCACCTCAGTGATGGAGAACAGACTCAGAGGCACTTAATTTATCAGTGTAGATAAAGCACAGCTGTGTTAGGAAACATCCAAATTCATGATGGCAGTCCTCTGTACAGGCAATGATACTCATTCAGGAGTTGAAAGCAGTTCAGCTGAAACACTGTGAAGCCAGCTAAGTCTTAACATGGATTTATCAGACTAAAGGCCTTTATCTCTCTTTCCTTCTCACTAAAATCATCTAGAGCAGCATTAATACTTCTGATTTTGTGGTGTTTTAGTGGTCTCACAACAGTGCTCCTTTCCCCACAGCTGGACTGGATTGACCATGCAGTAGAGATTACAGTTTAAAAGTATGGGTAGGTTTACAGGGTGGATGAGATTCATCTGGCCTGATGAACATATCTGCATCCAAAACAGTCACCTTCAACTTCATTTGTAGTCACTAGAAGGAAATAGAAACTCCCAGATGCAATTCATCTCACAGTAAATTAATTGTTTAAAATAGGTCTGGGGAATAGTGCTCAGTAAATTATCTTATTTTACCTCCTGATATCTATAAAAGACCCAAGTGTGAATAAGTTTAAAAGCAGATGTACAATGCAGCTGTCTAAACTTTGGTTAAGATGTCTTTTACACTTTCTTCTGTTGGGTTATGCCTAAGCCTTTATTTTTAACAGTAACTCATATTACCTGATGACTTCCAAAGCAGATCCCCATTGCTGTAATAAATATAATTATTATAACAATTATTTACAATCTCCACTAAAGTTAGATTGCTATACAATAATGTAGTGAGAGACGAGGTCACCAGCTGTCTATACTTCTGAAAACAGGAAGAATTCACTCCCATGTTAAAGGATCTTCTGGAGTGTTGTAAAACTATAATAGTAACTAAAAATATTCTGGGTTGTTTCTCTGCTCTAGGAGTACATTAGCATGATAATTTAACACCTGTATCCCTGATTTTTGGTAGTGCAACCTGTAATCAGAATCTGAAGCGATCCCTGAAGCAGTTATAATTTAGATTACAGTTTAATATACAACAGTATTAGTTCTGAGCATTTAGATCACAGAATGGGGAACACCTCACTAAGAGATGATTGCAATAATTAGAATTTACAGTGAAGGAGGGCAACATCATAATTCTATAGTCTTGAAATGTAGCCAGACTTGACTGAGCTTGTGCCTTGAACAGGATAGCCCATTTTTTGGCAATGTGATAACATACAGGATGTTTTCATGTGACATCTTTCTGGTAGTTTTACTTAAATTAGGCCCAGTAGACACTGCTAAACTACCTCCAGGCCATGATTTTGAAGGACAGTCAGTATAACTCAGGAAATAGAGGAGTGTCGCAAAAAGAAATTTTTATCAATGTGACATCTCAGGTACTACACATAGGGAAAAATAACACAGCCAAGCAGAGCTGTCAACACTCTGCTGTGTACATTCTACCTGTACTCTCTCACAAATACTGACAAAGTCTGAGGGACAATAGGAACAACATGGATGTCCATAAAGCTTTCTGTCACAAAAGATAAATAGGGAGAAGGTATCTAAGCTATTCTCCCTGTTAATTCCTTTGGAACTGGTTAGGAAAAGAAAATTAAATCATATCTCCCAAAATGATTATTTGTTTCTGTGTTGACAGTGTTATCAGAAATGTAGGATTTGGTGCCCTAGAATATGATCTGTGCTCCAATTTCTAGTTTTAAACAAAACATTTTTTGCTTTATTTTTTTTTCTTCTTTCCTCCTTAGTGAAACTGCTGCCTGTGCAAATTTTGCAGGTCCATAAAGTGCTGGGACTGGCTAGAGGGACCTGCAGCTGAACTAAGAGTTGGGTTCAGGTGCAAAAAAATCTTGGCCATTGCACTCATTCATTGTGATAGTTTCCAGGTCACCCATCATGTAGCTACTATACCTCAACATAATACAAGAGGAAAAGTAATCAGAACTTGTTTCTTTTCTGAACAGGACTGAATTCTTGAAATAGAAACATGGTATTAAATTTTATTTCTTTTGACCTTCCTGTTTGACTCTTGAACAGCTTAGGAAAAGATAAGGAGTGTAGCCACATTTATGTAATGGTACTCAGACCTCCTGGGTGAAGGTTTCAGGAATCATTGTCATTGTTCAAAGGTGATTCTGCCACATTGTAGATCCTTCAGCACATCTGACACATGAGTCCTGCTGAGACCAATGACATTCTGATGCCTAAATAATCAGAAGGTTCTGAACCTTAATGACTTGCCTTAGCTCTCTTCCACTGCTCTGTCAAGTCAGTGGAAATTTGTCACTGAAATTTAATACCAGTCCAAATACATTCCTGAGGAAGAGGTTCTAAACTTGCCGGGCTGGACAAAGGCACAAGAGTTAGTATACAGAGGAGCCCTAGAATCTCTAGACTAATTTCACATTGTTGGATTTCTTTTAGTACATAAAGAGTAGCAATACAAAACTTTCTAAAAATTTTTATATAACATTTTCAGTTACAGCTAAAACATTGAAACATCTTATTGCCTAGCTTTGTAGTGATAATACTCACTGTAGACTCATGTTTGTACTAAAGCTGTGGGGAATCAACTAACCAAGTCGTGACATGAGTAAGTCATTCTGAACTGAGATTCATACTGCCATTTTGAGGCAAGTTCTATGTTAAATATTTTGCTTACAACAGAGCCTTCTGTGACTGATGCACTGAAAGAAAAGACTGCTTGCCCTATTTGGCTTCACACAAAAGCTCTCAAGGAAGGATGTTGAGCATTCATTTGTGACAGGAGTATGCCCTGATGTAATCTCTCATTTGACTAAAAAGAGATAAAATTAGTTTAAGACACTGATACCCCATTGACTGAGGGTTTCAGAAAAGCTGTGTTGAAATCATAACCTTAAATGATGCAGTTGAGGCATGTTATAAGGATCTCCAAATTCTGGGTCACTGGATGTGGAACTAGTGCTTTTCTTAGCTCAAAATGAATTTTCAGACCATATCCATTTGGTCAGCCTAGCAAGTTTCTCTAGACTGTGTTTTAAACCCACTTTGGTTTAAACTTGTTTTTCATGACATTCAAAGCCTAACAATAGAAGTTCTTACTAACAAAAAATTATCTAAACAGTTTAGGCACCTCCAAAATTAGGTGTTAGCTGGTAAGAAGCTAGTAAATGATGAACAGTCTGAACTAAGGTTCCTTAAATCCTACAGTTAGTGGATTTAGCATCTTGTATGCCTGGTTCACATAGATTTTTGTATTTAACTTTTGTCATGTCATTTCAAAGGAGAACAAACAGAAGCAACAATGGTTTCATAAATATTTTGCTATTTGTACATTAAGAGATATTAGTGTCTTGTCCAATTAGGAAAAGAACTGCTTTTGTAATTTCTCCTGACAAGCAGCTTGAACTCACCTATAATGAATGCAGGAAAGAGCTGTTTTATATATCATATTATCAGCAAAGTAGTAGCAAATAGCTCAATTTTATTTTATTTTTTTGAACTTTTCCAAATCAATCCCAAAATAAGTATTTTGGAGTTTCAAATGACTTCAGCAAAGCTTGACATGATAATAATGGATCACACTTGTGCTAGTTATTTCCTAACCGGGCCCTTAGCCATATTATTTGCATTTTGTCTTTGCTCACAACTGTCCTTCTTATGTTCTTGTCAAAGCTATTACACTTGCTGCTGCAAAGAAAGGAGGCTATCTGTATTCCCAACATTCTGGGGCAGAATAAAGGAGCAAACTCTTCTGCACAAAGCTCCTTTGAGCTATTTAATTTACTTTCCAACAAAAGGAAAGATGACATTGAGCACTCAACAAAGAATAAAAAATATTTCTTAAAACTTGAAATACAAATGATAATTCAATCATTAGGAAGAATTCTATTACACTCAGTAAAATTCTATTATGCCTTCTTCATTAAAGATTGTAAACTAGCCACTGTTGTAGTGGGGTGAAAAATTTGTGTTTGATTTTAGTTTTGTTTTTTGTTTGCCTACTGACAAAAAATCTACTATATTAATAATAATTAGAAAAAGCCCCTGGCTCAGGAATGCATGGGAGATATTCAGTGGGAATAAAACAGAATAAAGCTCTTATTCCCTCTCTACCAAACACTTGTATCCTTGATTTATTTATATATATTAATAATCCATTACTTCCTTTTAATAAAAATGATACCATATTAAAAGAAAGTAAGTTAAAACCATGAGTGACAACTAACAAAAGCCTGGAGGATCTGGCTTTTTATATTCTTCAAATACATTTTTTTATAAATTCAGTCACACTTGGTGCCATTTGTTGGAAAAAAAATGTAGCTGCAGGTTTTATTCAACTGTGAGGCTGAGGATGGACAACTTGAATTTACAAGAGCAATAAAGAGACCAGGCAGATCACACAATGGCATATTTCAACAGGTAGGTTTAGAAGTGGCCTTAACATTTGTAGTTAGGTGACATTAGAAAAATAGAGTTATTAGATACAAAGCTGAAATATTCTAATATTTTTGGGCTAATCACTTAAAGGTTCAAAGCAAGCCTTTGGAGAGTTTCAGTTATCAATTCCTTACCACATCACTTCACAGTAATAATAGGAAGCAATATCAACTTCCGTATTTAAAAAAAAATAATAAAGAAAATAATGTCTCAACATAAGTGAAACCTCAACGGTCACAAACTACATAGATTATATTGCATATACATAGACTGAATTATCTGAAATGTTTCTCTTCTGACAGATGTTATTACACATGATAGGTGACTCATGACCTTCACCTGTGTTAATTTGAAACTGTCCTTTCATAGAAACAGGAGGAAATAAAAAATGGACAGTGAAGAACTTTATTGTGTGGTTATACTTCAATGTCTTATTGAGCGGAAATCTAATTTGAGAGACACGTGTCATAGTTTCAAAATACTTTCATACACATAATTTCTTTTTTGTCAGGAAGAGTGTAACTAAAAATAAAACAGATTGCACCTGTTGCAAAGTGAATGGAACAGAAGATTGACTTTGCTAGTATTTCTTTTTTATTAACTAGAAGTAGAGACAGACTTCCTTGTAATAGGCAATTCCCTGTAACATTAGAGGCACATTAATATGTCCTTACATTGAACTGCAGGAGAATCCACAATCAGAAGTGATCAGTCCTCACTCGTATGAGAGTTGTGTCCTCTATATACTGGTGATTGTGGCACTCATCCACGATTACACACTCCTATTGTAAAATTTCTAAGAAATTCTTATGATCTTCCAGTCCAAAACAATTCTACTTTGAGTTAATTTTGCAGACACAGCACTTAGCATGTGACTATTATACACCAGGTAAAACTTTATTCTGCTGTATGTCATTAGCTTTGCAACAGTTGTGCAACCTTCTCACCTAGCATAACTTTCATGTAACTAATGTATCCTGTAGGACAGCAGTAAATACGGTTAAAATGTTTAGAGTGAATGACCAACTAGATCACAAGAATTTTCTTTATCAAGAAGATCTAGAGACAGAAGTGAAGGTGAGGTGGAGCTGAAAGTATGGGACTAGAAGGGAAGATGTGAGTCTGTGAAGGTAACTGAAAGATTATGTAGCAAGGCAGA
Source organism: Aegotheles bennettii (assembly GCA_013398125.1). Classification (NCBI taxonomy): domain Eukaryota; kingdom Metazoa; phylum Chordata; class Aves; order Caprimulgiformes; family Aegothelidae; genus Aegotheles; species Aegotheles bennettii. The sequence goes on along the minus strand of VZRW01004274.1, from coordinate 106,803 downwards.
TGAAATTCTGGAAGTGAAGGCATCTGTAAACATCATCCCCCAGGTTTTGGGATTTTGGAGCCTCTCTGTCTTGAGAAATAGATCCTTCCTCCTGCTCTTCCATGCAAACTGATATTTGGGGAGCTTGTTGCGTCCTCCTTGTTTCATATGTCTCTAAGGTATCGCATGTATTTTCTGATGCACTCTGACTTCCATACATAATTCTTGTGTCTCAGAAAGCAGGACTTGTAAGAGGAGTGAGGTTACCATTTGTGAAGAAGTGGTGGTGATCCAATTTTCTTCATATACTGGGAAACAATGGATGGGAGAAACAGGGAGGGTCAGTTTCTTTAAGTGTCTGAACCATTCCTCTTGCTTTCCAGGTGAGACAATATCAAAGTAAGCCTCTAAACTCCTTGATGAGACCAGGAAAATATCTTCAGTCCACACAACAGGTTCTCTGGGCTTGGCTATGGAGATATAGACATGGATTAAAAGTTTTTCCTGTGTTCTGTCTTCATTACTGGGATGCTTCCAGTCAGACTTTATTGCCTGCTTAAACTGTCTTGATATAGTACTCTTCACAAGCATTTGGGTCCACTCAATGTTCCACATCTGTCTTAATTTAAAGACTTCTAGATAAGTCCAGTCTACCTTTTCTTTGCATCATTCTTGAAATGATACAAAATAAAATACATTTATTTCATTTGAAAAACAGAAACTAACGTTTTAAGGTTTTTTGAGGTACAGAGTACGAGAAGAAGAAAAAATGGTTATACATACCTGAGTTCCCAAAACTTGAGAACTGGAGGGTTTCTCAGGTTCAGGGGAGAAACAATTAATTAATTTTTTTTCTGCTTGAACACAGGTTCTGAGATAAATACATGCACTACTTCATCAGGGCACACCCTCCCCCCTCTTCCCCTTCTTCCCCATTCTACATGAACTGGAACATTTTCTGTAGAAACTTTGAGTGTGGAATTCAGGCTAGATTAAGACAGCTATGCTTAAATGTATATGTGGATATCTGAACTAGATGTCTAAGACATCATTGTGGTAAATTAAGACCTAGAATGGTACTTACTTGTGCAAACATAGGCACTTCCTCTGGGATGCACTAGGTATATCTGAGACATCCTGAATGGGCTAGTGGAGAGGACACATGGGCTAAGGAAGAGACATCCTTAAATATTCAATTGGTAGTAAACACATTTGTGAAACTCTGTTTTGACTGTTTAGATGACTCATTCTCTTGACTTCATTAATTATATTGAGCAAGACAAAGCATCCTAACCTTGAAATGGATGACACTTTCAAACTCTTGTTTTAGTAGCCCAGCCTACATAACAAGTACCATCTGAGAGGATGTATTGGAGAGTTAGGATCTTCTGGAGAAATGCTTGGAGACCAGACAGTATGCCTTATATATTCTTAAGTAGCATATGTCAGGATGACTAATTGGATATATAATTTTGAAGTTAAGAGTTAAACTTCTCCATAATATCTTGTCATGCCTCAGAACATTCCAGAAGCATTTTGAAAAATAAAACTAAAAACAGTGAAAAAAATGGCATAGTTCTTGCTCTGTTTTCTTCAAACTATGTCCCAACATGCCCTATAAAAGTGTATGCACATTCTGCTCTTGTATTGTACTGAACAAGGGTTACTAGTACTTGTGCAGAATATTTCATAGAATTACCGAATCACAGTATGACAGAATGTTAGGAGTTGGAAGGGACCTCAAAAGATCATCTAGTCCAATTGCCCTGCCAGAGCAGGACAACCTAGAGCAGGTAACACAAGAATGCACCCAGTCAGGTTTTGCATTTCTCCAGAGAAGGAGACTCCACAACCTTTCTGGGCAGCCTGTTCCAGTGCTCTGTCACTCTTACAGTGAAAAAGTTCTTCCTTATGTTCACCCAGAACCTCCTATGTTCCAACCTGCACCTGTTCCCCCTTGTCCTATCACTGGACATCACTGAGAAGAGCCTGTCTTCATCCTCCTGACACTCACCCTTTACATATTCATAAACATTTATGAGGTCACCCCTCAGTCTCCTCTTCTCCAAGCTAAAGAGACCCAGCTCCCTCAGCCTGTCCTCACTGGGAGATGTTCCACTCCCTTAATCATCTTAGTGGCTCTGCGCTGGACTCTTCAAAGCAGTTCCCTGTCCTTCTTGAACTGAGGGGCCCAGGACTGGACTCAGTACTATAGATGCGGCCTCATCAAGGCAGAATAGAGCGGGAGGAGAACCTCTCTCAACCTACTAACCACACTCCTTCCAATACACCCCAGGATGCCATTGGCCTTCTTGGTCACAAGGGCACATTGTTGGCTCATGGTCATCCTTCTGTCCACTAGGACCCACAGATCCCTTTTCCCTTCTTTGCTCTCCAGCAGGTCAGACCCCAACCTATACTGATACATGGGGTTGTTCTTTCCCAGATGCAAGACTCCACACTTGCTCTTGTTGTATTTCATTAAGTTTCTCCCCGCCCAACTCTCTGGCCTGTCCATGCCTCGCTGAATGGCAGCCTAAACCTCTGGTGTGTCAGCCACCCCTCCCAGTTTTGTGTCATCATTTGGTTAACAACATTAATGATATAAAGATATATCTGATAATGTTTGCAAGCTCAGACTTGTTTTTACAGTCACTCCATTCAATCTCACAATGCTTTCACCCATCACAGACAGAATCGTCTCTCTCAGAATTGTTACTCTTCTGCATAGCAAGATCTACAATTTCCTTCCCTATTCATTCCTTACTGAACTGCATAACATTCCAAAGACAAATATTTCAAATGGAAACATGGAAGAAAGGCAGAAATTCTTTTCTGTGCTCTGGGACTCCATCACAGCTCTTCCAAAGCACTCCAGTGGATCCCTCTGCCATTTAACTCTTGAATACAGTTAAGTTATTTACAATTAATTCACTACTCCAGGGAACAGAGATAGGGTGGTCTGAGTATACACTGTAAATCTCTGTTTGCTAGCACTCAGATGACTGAAGAACTTAGGTCTCCCTTTTCTATTTTCAGAGGTATTAATGTTTCTGAATACACGTACATTGTACAAGTTCATGTCAGTGCAGTTATATCTAACTGATATTGCGTTTATTAGCAATATTTTAAGTACCTTACCCCACCTACAAACTGTTTTATATTCAATCTCATTGTCTTTTTTGGCTTGATGGGTAGGCACTTTTTTTTTCTTTTTCTTTTGAATAATGAGTTCTTTGCATTTCTGAAGGTAATGTGGTTTTTGTTCTTGCAGCAGTGAGTCCCACAACTGAAGCACAATAATTAAGACAGTTTTTCTGCTGTACCCATGAACCATCCTCTTTTGACTAACATGGAAGACTAACATTCAATTTTCTGTAAAAATGCATCTGTCACAACAGTCCAAGTCAAGAAAATTACAGCAATATTTAAACACTGATCTAAGATTGTCTTCAACAAGGCAGAACAATGAATGTGAGACAATATTTACTCAGTGACCTGAAAATAGAGTATTTTAAACTGCATTATTGTAAATTTGAACTTAGAAATCTTATAAATATTATGATTGTTTTAAGTAAAAGGACCAGGACAGTGATATCAAATGCCAGCACCTTGGAACTTTGAACTCAACAGTTACTCCAGTGACAAAACAACTTCATTTTTAAAATAAGTATGCTTTCCATGAGTATAGTTAATACTGATCAAGAAAACATGAAGTGTTTTAAATAATATCCCTATTCAAAAACACTTACTATAAGCACAGTATGTGACATAAAAATAAAATAAAAATAAAATAAAAATTGCATCTTCAAAGACTCTTGAAGAGAGTGACTCCTTAAGGAGTCACAAACAGTGCAGAATCATTTTCTCCCCTACAACCTTTTGTGAACAGTTTGAAAACTGTAAGTCTTTCAAAACCATCTCCATACACCAACTGCATGCATTTTGTATTTATTTTTACTAACACAGCGTAAGAAACAGTGGCGTGGTGGGCAATAAGTGAAGCATGTGGAAATAAGCAAGTAGAAGCTCTGTAACTGAGGAGATTAAAGTGTAATTGCTACTTTTATTCTTTTCATTCTTAAATATAATATTTTGATCCTATTTAATATTCTACAAAAGGGGTTATGTAAGACTATTGTCAGCCTTTGAAAAGTCTATTTAGGGCCTATAATTAAGGAGATGGAAGGGATGCTACCACTGAAAAAATAGCTTTTAGTTAGATTTTGGTGTTTGGATTGTATTTGACCTTTTAAAATGCTGGATTATATCCACTATAAACACTATAAACTATATACAGCTTGATTTTGCTCAGAAGGAATTAATTAAAAAATTTGGATTAATTTTGGTTTAGATTTTTTTTAAATCAAAACAGATGTTAATGACAAAATAAATTATTTATTTTGTCAAATGCCAGAGGTAGTTTTCATTTATTTTGGATTACTTCTGGAAAAGCTTGTTTTATGAAAGGACCATATTGCAAAAACATTCTGGTCCTCCATTGCTTCTTTTCTACATTCCACTGTTAAAAAGAGACTGAATTTCTACAAGCCTGGTTATAGGGAGCTCTCAACTGCCAATTGGAAAATTATAATACTGTATTTGTATACCACAAAGCATTGTCTTCTAGTTAATAAACAGAGGCTTTCAGCAATGGTTTCCATACAAAGACCTTTTTTTGTATCTAAATGTATTGACTAAATTTATTCCCAGATTAACTTTAGTAATATGAATGAAGAACTGAATTTTGCAAAGTATTTTGCACACATTTCTCTGCTTCATAGACCTTTCCCCTTTTCTGATCTATAATTTATAATTTTAAAAGGTTAATGAATTGTTATTTTTTAAAATATATTTTCAGTCTGATTATCCACTGTCTTAGATTTTGGTTACTCATTCACAGACTGCTCACAAACTAACTAATCAAACTAAGAAATTATTTTTCACCCGCTTTGCAGATCTGTAAACAACCTTAGTTAGAAGAAGGCAAAGGAAAGCTAGAACTCATACTGTCCTTTAGGAAGGAAAAAAAAAAAAGAGAAGCTGTCCACACAAAAAAAACCACAAACAAACAAACAAACCCAACCTTTCCAAACCAAAAACAAATTAAAAAGGTAGTGACAGATAATTGTACCTCACTGTTTCACATGAAGCCTTTTATGAATAGAATGAAAATGCCAGTCAGTGTTTATTGACTTTTTTCCCCATTCTCTGAAAGGAACCATTCACCTTGACAAAATCACTGGCACTTACTGCAATGTAACAAGGTTTGGATTTTTTACATGTTATTTCTGTATACTCCAGTGTCACAGGATTGGCCAGTAACTGGGTGACAGATGCTCTCTGTTATCTCCATCACCACCATCCTCCCACAGGAAGATAACAGGGGAATAAGGGAGACAGAGAGACTGGAAAAAAACTTCAACAGTTTTAATGAAGCACAAAATAATAATAATAATAATAATAATAATAATAATAATAATAATAATAATAATGGTGGATTTTATACAAAGATGTAAATATATCCAGATAGACAAATGAAAATGCAAATATGAAGCCTGCGCTTCCTGGAAGGTAATTATGTCCAGACCAGAAAAGTCCCAAACTGGACTCAGCCATGGATGAGGGCACCTGGGCCCAGTGTCCTGATGACAGTCCACAAAACCCTGTCGTGGCTGCCCTGGTCCTGCTCAAGAAGGCAGGGGAAGGCAAACTGTCTCTGTGCAAAAATGTTTTTCCCTAGCAAAAAAACCCACGATGTTGGAACATCAGCAGAATAAGGAGTGATAACAAGAGGCAATCCCAAACCTGCCAGCACAGAAACAGGCTCTCTTAGGAGCCATTTTATACTGAGCACCATGGGAAGAAATACTATTATATACCCTGTTGAAAATTGTCTGCACCGCCACAAGAAGAGGGGCAAAAGGAGAAGCATAACAGTGTCTCATCTTGAATCAGCTGTGTTTTACTAGCCAGTATGTCCAGAACCAAAGAACATCAAATGCAATTCCCAGGCACATGGATTGTATTAGGGATGGAATAAGAAGCCTTATCTCTGTAGTTTCTGGCTTTTGTAGGATTATTTTTACACAGCTTTTGTATTTAGGGAGGATTATGGCACACATGGTCAATAAGATCACACAGTCTTTTTAGACGCCTGTAATACTTCAAGGTGTAATTAAATGAGTTAAATATGGAGAGAATAGCTTGTCTGAGTCTCATGGCTTTTGGAGTTTCAAATGAAAACTTGTCACAGATTTTAACAAGAATCTTTCCATAATTTTTTAACATTAACAGAAATAAAATTAGAAAACGATAAAGAAGACCTCATACTAAAACCCCTGGTCTGGTTACTGTGACAATTATTCTCCATTTCATTCATGGTGATCATAGGAGACCCTTTAGAGCTATTATGACTTTGGTTGAACTGCATGGGACACTACTATTTATTTTCCATGAGATCTTAATGTGTCTGTTACGATTCTTCCATCAAAAACATAATCATATATTCTACAGTTGTCGTAGTGTATTGTGCCAATAAATACTACTAAGGAAATTCTTCATGCACAGCTCATTGACATAATAGACTATAATGTTTTTTTTTAGTGCTGCTGTGGTCTACTGTATCAATGCCTACTGAGGGAGACTTTAAAGCACTCATCCAAGCACACAGGGTAACTATACATAATAAAAATCTTTATGAAGTTTTTGGAAATAAGCAATTATTCTACACTGTACTGTTCATTTTATTTATAAGTGTGAAAATCATTAGCATACACAAGGGAGATATTTCCCCTTTAAAATTGGACTAACTTAACTTTCACAGGCTTCAAGATTCTTCAGGAAGGTGATAGGGTTTTTTATGTGTATGTTGTCCTTCATTTTTCCTAATGTCAAAGTGCAAAAACACCGAGGAAAAATTTAACTCTCTCTCACTTAATGATCTCATGATTCTCTAACATTTTGTGAGAAAAGGTTATAGTTGCCTTATCTTCCTGCCTGAATGCTATGCCTCTAATCTGAGTCGTCTAAATTGTCTCTATGAAATGGACAGAGAGAAGTACCTCCAGAGAACAATTTGGAGGAACATTCATAAAGTAGGTATATAAAAATGAGTGGGATGAACTACTCACTGATAAGTTTATCCTAGCTTCCTAGCAAATACATGCCACAGGAAACACCTCTCAGTTCTTATGTAGAAAATATAGCCACCATTTTCAGAATGTCAGCTAATCTGGATGAAAAGGAATTAATTTATGACAACAGAAAGAACCTTTACTGCTAAATAGGTTGCAGTGCTGAATAGCTACAACTTTCTGAAATGATTACCCAGACACTCAACAGGAAGTGGAAGAAAGCATGCAGCTGTCACAGATACATTAACCTTGTTAGAAGGCTCCTAGAAAGGTATCAACCATCCTCCAGGGATGTATTAGAATATGTTCTAGATCATAAGAAAACTCTTTTTTCCTCTTTTTTTTTTTTTATAGACTATTTTGGTGGGTTTACCATGACTGGTCACCAGGTGCCTGCCAAACCACTCTAACCACCCCTCCATCAAAAGGACAGGAGAAGAAAATATGCTGAAAAGATTGTGGGTTGAGGGTAGAACAGCATTTACTGTCACAGGCAAATCAGACTCAACTTGTGGAAATTAATTTAATTTGTTGACAAATAAAGAGAGTGGAATAATAAGAAATAAGAACAAATCTACAAACACCTTCTCCACCATCTCTGCCTCCTAGCTCAGGCTGAACTTCAACCCAGTTCCTCTACCCCTTCTCTCTGAGCAGTACACACAGATGAGGAAGGGGATTTGTGGTCAGTCCATAATGCTTTGTCTTTGCTGCTCCTTCCTTTTCATGGTCTTCCTCTACCCTGGCCTGACATCCCTTCCACAGGATACAATAATTCACAAACTTCTTTTCTTTGTATGATAAGGTCACCTGCCTAGTGGATGTAGTTTTTCTGGACTTTAGTAAGGCATTTGATACTGTCCCTCACAACACCCTTCTGGGCAAATTGTTCCACTGTGGGATGTGCAGGTTCATGGTGCACTGGGTGAAAAACTGGCTGAAGCACAGAGCTCAAAGGGTTGTAATGAAAGGGCCTATATCTGGTTGGTGACAGGTCACCAGCAGTGTTCCTTACGATTCAACTCTAAGTCCAGTTCTGTTCAATATATTTGTCAACAATCTGGATGTAAATTTGCTGATGATACCAAACTGGGAGGTGCTGTTGACTCTCTTGAAGGACACGATGCCTTGCAGAGGAATCTAGATAGATTGGAGCATTGTGTTATGATTAATGGGATAAAATTTAACAAGTTTAAATGCCAGATCGTCTGTTGAAATTACAACACAGCAGATAAGAATCAGTCCAGGGAGATTCTTGGAGGACATGGAAGATCACTTTCTGATGCAGCTGGTAAGTGAGCCAACTAGGGGCAACGCTTGGCTAGACCTGCTGTTTCCCTCTCCCTCCACAGGCTGCAGTTCTTCAAGAACTGCCCCATCATGTGTTCTTTCCACAGCGTACAGTCCTTCGGGAATGGACTGCTCTAGTGTGGGTCCTCCACAGGCTACAGTTCTTGCCAGAATTGTGCTCCAGCATGGTGTCTTCATGGGTTGCAATGTGGATATCTGCTCTTACATGGTTCTCCATGGGCTGAAGAGGTACAACCTTAGTAACCAAGCTGCAGGTGAATGTCCTCTGAAACCTGAAGCACCTCCTCTCAATCCTTCTTTACTGACTGTGGTGTCTGCACAGTTGTTTCACTCACACTATCTCACTCCTCTCCCAGCTGCTGTAGTAAAGTGTTTTCCATGCTTTCCTGAATATGTTGTCACCAACATCACTGATTTGCTTAGCTTTGGCCAGCTTCAGGTGCATTTTGAAGCAAAGTGAAACTGGCTCTCTGACACAGAGGAAGCTTTTGGCATCTTCTCACAGAAGCTACTCCTTCAGCAACTTTCACCTCCTACCCTCCCACTACCAAAGCCTTGCCACCTAAATCCAATAAAACTATAAAACATATCTAAAAAAAAAATCATTATAGAATCATCAAGGTTGGAAGAGACCTTCAAGTTCATCCAGCCAAACTGCCTACCTATATCACTACTAAACCATATCACTCAGTGCCAGACCTTAAACACTTCTAGGGATGGTGACTCTACCACTTCCCTGGGCAACCTATTTCAATCACCCTTACAGTGAAAAAATTCTTCTTAATGTTCAATTATACATATTTCTTTTTCCTTTCTTCTCCTTTTTTTCCTGTTTCTTTTTCTACTTTCTCTTTTTCCTTTTTTTCATCATCTCATTCTCCTTCCTTGTTTTCTTTTTCCTTTCCTGTTGTTAACCCTAAACAACTTGCATGATAGAAACTAAAAGTTTGGAACTTGATATTTAGTAGCCACAAACATTGGTGTGATGGATATTTGAAACTGTCCTCACTAGTAAATATTAAGTCCATAAACATTCACCAAACATAAACAAAAAAAGGATGTAAACTTTGCCAAAGTAATAGTACAAGTTGAAGCAAGTATCAATAGGAAATATTTATTTTATTTGCAACAGATTTGTCTCCTATGCCTAATATCTAACGTGTCCAAACCTGAAAAAAGGCCTGTAAGGAAAAAGTGATCAGTTTCTTAACTATTTCATTACAAAAGAGGTCCTGGTAAATGCAAAATAATTTCAACACATTTCTACGGCCCACTTTGGAACAAAGGTCATTTGACTTATGATAATTGAGCTTCACAGCTATGCAATCCTTCAGAATAGACTGTCTGTACAGAGGTTGTCCAGAAACTCCTGAATAATTTGAAGGTGTCTAACATAGATGAATTACGTAAAAGAAGGTGAAATGCAAGACTAGAATATATGGAGGTTGAAGCATAAGTAACTACAACTCCCCCTATTTTTAAAACTCACAAAGATATGCCTTTCATCTTCACTGAGAATATTGTCTGGTCATGGAGTGCTTTGACACAGTCCCCATCTTGGACTTTAGCCCTTATTTTCATGACAAATCACTGCATCATTCTAGACCTTATTATTCCTTGAAAAATTCTAGTGATGATATTGAGCTCTTTTATGTTGATTTGGATACCTAAATAATACTTTAAGATTGGTATTCCTTTCAACTATGTTTTGGTATGAGATAATCGTCTTTGGTTCCAGTAACTGTTAGAGGGGACACATGTGGACTTTCAGGGCAAGATTCAGCTGACCTCTTTTAAAATATATTTTTAAATCATCCTCAAAGTATTTATTTGTTTCTACAGATTACAAAAGTAGTCTACTACATTGTTACATTGGACTTGGATGTCTCTACTGTTGAGCCATTCACATGATTCCCTACTGCAAGAATTACCCTGAGTTTGGCTAATACCTGCACAGGTGCTTTGTAAATTATCTCATATGAAGATAAACTATACAAACCGTGCATGTGGACATCTGAACCTAACCCCCTTAAGCACTTGCTGACAGGAGCTATACTGTGAACTGCATTTTAGATGAGACACAAACCTGTCTTGGGTCACTTTCATTTCTTGTTCCTTGGTTTCTGTGAAAGTGAGTGATGTATGTGGACTAGGACCTATGAGTGCACAGCAATGCAGACTGCTCACTACAGACACAAGTAAGATGATGTCACATGAAGAATTCAGACTGATGTACTTTTCAGTTTCCTTACAGTGTGGCAGTAATTATACCAGATGCTTACTTTTGCTACAAAACATTTTATGTGTGAGAGAGGAAGGAGTACTTAAGTTCATCTTTCCCAACAGAAGCAGTCTTTCTATCAGTCTTTCTATTAGCAATGAAGCTTCAGTCTCTTAGTGAAGTCTTCCTCAATGAAACAAGGATTTCCACTATTGCAGGGTTCAATCCAATTAGAAACCCAACCAAAGCTATAGAGGTGCAGATAGTATTTCAAATCAAGAAAATATACTGTACATTGGTGTAAAGATATCTGTAGAAAAAACTCTATAATGTAGACAAGTCTTTTGACAATATTATTTTCTTGGTCATTTGCCCTATAGAGATAGCATTCTAAACAAATCCTTTGGCTCAATAGCCATACTAGCAGGGAGCAGTGATATTTGTGTACTTGAGTCAATATTCCAGCTTCTGTGCATGGTCAGATATATGGATTGTCTTCACACACCATGCAATATTTTGGATCCAGTACAATGTGCAACAATCAGCATATAAATACACAGCATGCAAAAGACCCAGACTAGTTCAGATTCTGGGAAAAATGTTCTAGCTAGTCAAACTAGAGTCTGAAATACAAATACACTTTTGGAAATGTCTTTTTCTGTTAAATGAATGTAAATGAAAATAACAAATTTAAAATATGTAATATAAATATGAAAAAATATATTAAAATAATATTGTTATATATAATAAATCATGTAGTATCTTATGTATATTATATTGCATGCAATAATATGTTAATATTTTAATAACATTTTACTATAATTTATATTAGATCTATTATATTTAACTTCATGACATGTATAAGGTAAAAAAAATGGAAATAATGGCTGCTAGCATAAGTGATGTTTTTATTACGAAGTTGTATAAAACACTGGTCACTATTTCTAAGAAATTAACATACTGAAGATCATAAAACTGCTCGAGTGTTAAGTTCCCCTATTTGCCAGGTAATCTTTCCTCATAAACCAACAAATATTCAGTAAATTCTACCAAAACATGAAACAAACAGATTGATCAAAGGCCTAACCATATAGATGTTGTATACAGCTCACTGAAATGAAACGTAAGTTGATCAGAGTTTATTAGCCAAACTCTGGAGAATGAAATGTAAAGACATCACCTGGAAACTCCTATAACTGAGAAGTAAGTTTAATTCCCTGATGCTGAATTCTATGGTGATATGCTTACCTGTTATAGCTCCCAAATTAGTAAAAAACTAACTTGGTTATGCTAGTAGTGTAGAGTACTAATGGTAGTATAAATGATCCAAAGAACTTCCTACTTGTTGTCTTGTTCTACCTGAAAATGTTTTCAGTCACTTTCCAATATTGTTGCATAGGCCTGTTATGATTCTAACTTCTTGAGGCTTTAAAGATATTCAGGAGTAAGCACATAGTAAATGACATGGAGGCAAAGCTGAGTTTTACACACCAGTGCTATCTGAACTTGTTTGTTCTTTGCACTGAGAAAATGCATAGCTGAAATTTTCAACCTTCACATGTAGCCTTAGGAGGAGCAGCAGCAATATCTTCATGTCTTAAAAATCATAAGAAGCATTATGAACTTTATCTCCTGTCTGAAAATCCAAGGCTGTCAAGAGTAGCAGTAAGACCTCTGTAACCAATGAGCTAAATGTGAACATACACGTCAGAGATACAGGTATGCCAACACAACATGGAGTTTACCTCAGCAAGTATTTTGTCAATGAACTGCATCTTGTTTGCTTTCATTCAGACTGTGTTTTGTTTCGTATATTATTAATATACTGAACCTCTGGAATCTAAATACAATGGAAAGGTAAACAAACCCTAAATGACCTCAAGAATGCTGATGGCATATGTTATGTCCAATTTTCTATGATTTGTCTCAAAGTTGCACACAGATACTCATTGGGAGAGGCAGTTGTGAATTACTTGTCAGCAGTTTGTGTTGTTTTTCCCAGCAATATTCATCAGCCCAGCTAAGATTTCATTAGGAGGGTTTTTCACACGAAAAAAATGGTGAAACTCAAGAGAAGTTCAGCCCTGAGCAATCATTATTTAGAACTGAAAGGAAATTGGAAAACTAAGTTCTGGTCTTTCTTTTAAAAATCAAATAAAATATATAATGGTTATTAATCGCTTAGACCATGAGTGTGTATTTTAGCCTCTGAACTGGAGAAGCAAGCTAGAGAGAATATATCAAAAAGCTGGATTTTACAGTCCTGAGGTTTGACCATTTGCCTGAGATGCCTGAGACATGCTGAAGACACACATCCTTATACCCATCCAGTGGCTCAACTTGGCCCTTCTGTTTTTCACTTCAGCATTTAAACACAGAGCTAGTGGCAAGTCTGTCTTGGATATATTGGTCTCTCGACCTCAGAAGTTAGGTCTCTTTGGTATATTGCTTAAAAGTCTTGAGTCTTTTCCATCACTGAATTAAAATTAAACTTAAAATCTTAAATGTTTCCAAAAGGTTTAATTTTTTTTTAATGTCTTTTCATATCTTTAAACATGAAGCATTATGAAATTGTAATAGCCTGCACCCTATGTATAATCTGTCATTAGTAGAACCACTGGTTATTAAACACTGTTCCCTGAGATCTCTCTGGCCATAGGTAATAGAGATGTTGGAAATATGGCCAACTCTGATAGTACTTCCCATTTCTTTTCAGGACTTACCACACTGGGAAATATGATACAAAGGAATAGACACCTTCATAGTGGAAAACTTGAGGTTTTCATATCATACTCAAAGTGAAACATAATAAAGAAAGAGGTCAACCAGTCTGAGCATCTCATAAGCCAGAAAAGTGTTAATGGGCTGCAATATGTTCTCCTATTATTGACTTAGGACCCTGATTTTAATTTCTTTTCCTTCTTCCAGGCAAAGGCTGATGAGCAGTACTCAGAGGGAGTTCTCATCACAACAGTGTTTTGTAATGTCCAAAAATCTCTGGAAAAGTAGTCTAGGAATCTTAACTTCTGAGAAAGAACTGCAGAAATGTAGATGGCCCTACCTTATTTCTTTTTTCTCACATGACATCACTACTAAACGCATTGGCATTAATATTTTTAATGGCTATATCTGACAGCAAAGATGGGATTAATCGAAGTTTGAATCTTTCAAATCTAAGGTCTTAAAAAAATGTCACCAATAGACTATCCAATTAGGTTTGATAACACTAAACTTACTCAACTTTATTTCTAGGAAATCATCAACAGACACTGTAAAGACAGTATGTGATCCATTCATAGTTTACAGACAGACTGGTATAAATGAAATCTATGGCATCCATGTGTAAATTATACTGACGCCTGCACTGCTAAATTTATATGACTTAAGAAGCTAAACTCTGCTAGGAGAATTGATTGATAAGATTAGAATTATCTGTGGCTTTTGGATCTACCAGGGTCATGAGTATAAAAAGTGATAATGCAAAGTTCTCTATAGAAATTTTTAAGTAATAAGAGGGTCAAAACCATAGGGATCATGTTTATTTGTACCAAAAACATCTTATGTAACTATTACTATTTCCTAAAAACAATATAAATAATATAGACTTTAATACTAGTCCAAATGTTTTATTTGCATATAACTTTCATTGCCAGTAATTTTCATGGGTTGTTATAGTTATTGACTGTTAATATTTTATTAATTTTATTTGCTTTGTAAATATCCAGTCAATCAAACAAATAACACAGAAAACAGTCCTTATTGTAAAATAACATACAACAATAAAAACATCAATCGGAAAACCACAGATGAATGAAATGGTAAAATGACACTTTCAGTGAAAGGCTGATGCCTCCATCTTGATGTGTCAAAACCAAAGCTCTTGTGCTTTGATTTCAGAGTTGATGAACACCTATAGCTCTAAGTGAAGTAAATCATGAAACACAGACTAATATCTGGAAGCACTAAGAACACATATTTTTAAATCAAGACTGAAAGGATGATTTTTATTTTTATTTTAAAATGTTTAATCTATTCTTTGTCCACTTTTATATTTCCAAGATTAGATTTTGGCTTTTGTAGTGAAAGATGCTTTTTGTCATGTTTGGTATTTTATAGTTTCTACTATGTTGCCTGGAAGGAACATTCAGCTTGCAAGTCCTTATTTAGTCTTTTGTCACTCTCACTAACAACTTGCTTTTTATGTCTTCCTTTTTATTATGATCAATAGTTTACATTTGTATTTGGAATGCTTCAAGCTACAGTCATGGCAATCCCTTTCACAATTTCCTTACATGTCTTCTGACACTACATGAATATTTGTGTTTGATCATTCTTTCTTATGGATATGCAGTGAAGATAGTATGTAGGTGTAATTTCTCAGTATATTTTATAGTAAATGTTTTGTTTCTTTCAGAGACATGGAAGGCTCTGCCTACATAGTACAGTGTACTGGACCCAATGACTGGAATTACTTTTGAACCTCAGACCCTGGAAATCACTCAGAAAAATAAAAAAAAAGGGACTCTCCTTCCCACAGGTTTTTTTTAGTACTAGATCTAATTGGCTCACCAATCACCAGGACACCTTTTGATATGAAAAACAAATAATTTTTTTTATCAATATTTAATCTTTCAGAGCTGAGACATCTTAATGTAAAACAAGGGTTCTGAGAAACTGAGGTATTGGAATGAAGATAAAATCCTTCTCTGTAATAGTATTTTACATCAGCACAACTTACATGTAGCTCCTCTCTCAGAGTTTTTGGGTTTAGCTCACTAACATTGAAATGTGATCAAATGTTAATAGTTGGTCTCGGTTCAAAACGGCCAGGGCAAGCCACAACTCAGAGACAGAGTTTGCTTTTTGCTACTCCCCTCCACCCCCCTCAGGAAAATGGAAGGGGAATAAGGAATAGAGGCTTAACAGTTGGAAATTTAAACTGTAACAGATTTAATGAGACAGGGAGGAGGAGTAACAGGTGGGAAAAGAAGAAATATATATACAAATATATATGACTCGACTCTGACGACCGCCAATACAAGCTCCTGAAAAGTCCTCCACTTCAAAAGCCAAAGGGGAAAAAGAGTCCAAAGCCCCCCCAGCACCCAATGCAGTTGGATCCCGCAGAGCGCGTGGTGAGCTGGTAGCAAAGGCAAGACCTTTCCTCCCTCCGGGCTGTCTCCACATGGCGATGAGAAGCGAGCAGAAAGGAAAGAGAGGGGAGGAACTTCCTGTCCTCCTGTCTTCATAGAGCTTGGCAGGAAATGGGAGGGAATACTGATACCCCAGACCCCTTTCCACAAAGGGTCCTAAACTCCACCCCTCCTCCTGTGGGTCCTTGCAGCAAAGCCGTAAGATTTGCCTGTCCCCTCAAACCATAACATAGTTAAAACATAAAGTAGTTCTCTTAATGAATAATTTTTTAAAAATTAACAAAACTAAAAAAAAAAAACCACAAACTTTATGAAGTAAAGATAACTTTGGAAAAGGATTTGTATACACTGTTAAAAATTTAAGTGGTAGTTTAAAAAAGTCAGTAGTTGTACCAAGTATCATATAGAACAGTATCAGTGACTGTAGTTCTACAGTGCCTCTGAAATATAATAAACCTTGAGAACATCTTTAATGGGATGAGTGACTCCTTTTCCAGACTTCTAAATAGAAGTCTCAGAGAAGTACAAAATTCCTTTTATCCTTCATACTGATATCTCTATTTCTAACAATATACCTGTGACCAGGCTCTTTAAAGTATTTAGAGACTAAACTCACCTTAAATTCCTTTGCCTAGTGAAAGGCAATAAAGAAGTCCTTTGAAGAGATTTCTGAAGAGCAATACAGAAGGCCATAGAAAGAGACTGATTGAGGATTTACTGGGAACCAGGAAATGGATTTGAGTTAGCACAATGCTAGGTGCAAGTTAAGCTACTGTGCTGGTTTTGCAAACGGCCAGGGCAAGCCACAAACCAGACAGAATTTGTTTCTATCACTCCCCCTGAAAATTAGAAGGGGAGTAAGGAAAAACAGGCTGAGCGGTTGGAAATTCAAAACTTTAACAAGTTTAATGGCACAGGGAGAAAGAGTTAACCGGTGGGGAAAAGGAAAATGTATACAAAATATACAACCCGAGCTCAGATGACCGGCGTTATAGGCTGCTGAAAAGGTCCTTTACTGCAAAGCCGATGGGATGAAAAAGAGTCCAAATCTTCAGCATTCGGTGCAGTTGGAATGCTGGAATGCTGCAGACCACGTGGCGAAGCTGGTAGCCAAAGCTGGGCCTCTTCTCTGGTCTCCACGTGGCGAGCTGCACGCAGGGAAGTGCAGGAGCGAGGCAGGAGGAGACTGAAGCCGGAGAGACCACGAGGGCAAGCAGAAGAAAGAACTCCAGAGAAACCACAAGAGCAAGAGAGAGACTGAACTCCACGAGGGCAGGAGAAAGAACCGAACTCCGGAGAGACCACCAGGGCAAGAGAGGGAAAGAACTCGAGGCAGGAGGAGACTGAAGCCGGAGAAGGAAAGAACTGAACACCCACCCCCGTCCTCCTGGCTTTTATAGAGTCTGGCAGGAAAATGGGAGTGGAATACTGGAACCTGATACCTGATACCCAGACCCCTTTCACAACAGGGGCCTAAACTCCACCCCTCATTCACTGGGTGCCTGCAGCAAAAGCCAATAAGATTTTGTCTGCCCCTTTCAAACTATAACAGCTACCTAATACAGTCCTTTCCTAAAGTTATTGAGGAACACATACAGAGGTTTATCCCATATAAAATTTCTAATAAATAATGTCAAAAGTAATTATTGTTTGTCCTAAGATCAGAAACTCTGAAGGTTTATCACTACAACTGGAAAAATCAGTTGAATAAAGAAAGTGGAGTTCATGTAAATTCTATGCAAAATGTCCTCTTAGGGGCCTAATATATCTCACCTAATCTAATTACACCTACTCTGTTGTGACTGCTTATAGACAGGTGAATAATTCAGCCTGCTATAACAGCAATTTGTAATTTTTCTGTACAGTTAATTTCAGGACAAGTTGTATTGTAAAGTGTCCTAATATTGCACTAAGAGTAGCAATTGATGTCATTGTCTGGAAACTTGGATGAAGCTTTTAAATGTTACCTTCATATTTTTTATGCTATTGTTGTGTGTTAGCCTTGACCAGCAATCCCACCCAGCTACTCACTCACTTCTCTTCCACAACAGTGTAAGGAGAGATAATAGAAATGACAGAGCTTATGGGTCAAGACAGAAGCAACATCACTCACCAATCACTTGTCACAGACAGAAATGACTCAACTCAGGGAAAAATAATTTAATTTATTGCCAATTAAAAGTAGAGTTGCATGGTGAGAAGCAAAGATAAAAAGTAAAACAATACTTCCCCCTCTTCCTTTACGAAGCTCAACTTCAATCCTTCATTCCCAATCCTCTTTCACCCCAGCCCCTCCATCTGAGGCTCCATGAACAGTGCAACAGGATGAGGAATGGCAGTTGGGGTCAGTTCCTCTATGCTGCTCCTCTCTCCTCACACCTTTCCTCTGCTCCAGGCTCTGCACAGGCTGCAGCTTCATTTAACTAATATCTACCTGCTCTGACGTGGGGTCCTTCACAGGCTGTATTGTGGACATCTGCTCCAACCTGGTCCTCCATGGGCTACAGGGAGACAACCTGCATCACAATGGCCTTCTCTATAGACTGAAGGGGAATCTCTGCTCCAGGACTTGGAGTACCTCCTCGTCCTCCACCTTACTGTCTTCAGGGTTCTTTTGTCACACTTTCATCCTCTATTCTCACTGCCTGTGTAGCATTTTGCCTTTTCTTCAATACATTTTTCCAGAGGTGCCACCATCCTGGCTGAAAGGCTGAGCTGGGTCCTGCGGTGGATCTGCTGGAGATGTCTGGAACTGGCATCTCCTCACAGAGGCCACCCCTGCAGCCCGCCTCTCCCAAAATGTTGTCATTTACTCCCAACACAGTTGTCCAGTGAGACTTCAGATAATTTGCTATCAATAATATAATGAACTCAAAGTTGTTGAGGTGGTTTTTTTTATCCTTTCATGAATTAGCAATAGGTAATACATTGATGTTTTCACTCATCTGTGGTTTGCCATTGCCCAATGTCTAATTTGTGGTAGGAAATTTCTTTTATGTCGTAACTTTCTTTCCTTGAGCTAGGGCTGTGTTGTTATTCATAAAAGTTGTATGGCTTTAAGTCATAAGATACTATTTGTCGTGATTGAAGACTTTAGTTTTTACAACACTAGTATTTTTTTTTCCTCTGAAGGTATGTTAACAAAGCTAAGAATAATGAATATATATTGCATAAATATGTACAAATTAATTATAGTAAATAAAAGATGGTGATAGTAGGGATGCATAGTTAAAATTTCAGTACATTTTCCATTATAAAAATCTGTTTTCAGTTGTTCATAACTTTTCTAAATTTGTACAGTTGGAAAAACAGAGAACTCGTGCAGAGTGCAAAAGCTTGCCATTTTCCTACCAGTTATATCAGTTTGTCTAATAAAAATATTGTCTCCCTCATAAATACACCTGGTTTCTTATTTCTGACCACTGTCATGGTATACATGACATACTAATTCACTCTACTTTATTTCTTTATTTCTTTATTTCATTTCTTTATTTTTATAGGATGCAGCAAACCCCTCTCTGGACTACTCTCTCAGCAAGGTACTGAACTGTGTTTTGTGGATGAGCTAGCTCTAGCACTGCCTTGTACTGCCCAGTGCAAGCATAACTCACTGATCAGTATCAAACTCTGGCACAGATCTGCAGTCTGAGCTTGTTAAAGCATTCTCACTATCTGCTGTATGGTAATTTTCACTTAGCAATAGAAAAGATGTTTTGAATAGATAATAAAATTACAATTCTGAAGTAAATAAGTGCAACATTTTTCAACTTCATTGAAGTAGGGTACTGTGAATAGATTTATCTCACCTAACGTGTATATCTAAAAGTTAGAAGATTCCTTATTTGCTGGCAGTATTGTCTTAAAATATTCTGTGCCTCTGAAGATCCCTATTTTTTTCTCACCTAATCTGTATTCCTCTCTTTACCCCCGGTTTACAGAAACATAGAAGCAACTGGATTGTGAAACAGTCTAAGGCAACAAATTGCCAACTACATACTTCTGAAATCACAGATAAGTGTCTGAATTTCAGCTCATTGTTTTAGTTCTAGTTTATAGTCAAAAGAAAGAAACAGGCATCTCTGAAAGGTGATTTTTCTCATCCTGAGGTGTCTATTTTTCCTAAGTGGTATAAAGGGATCTCACAATAGTTAAATTTTTTGGGTGTTGGAAAACCCTATTTGCATGAGTCATAAATTATTATAAATTCCTAAGCCCGATTTGACTGTGTTAGTGTTCTTACTTTCTTTTTCAATGGGAAGGATTTTTTCTTCTGTTACCTGATACTAGTACATGGGCTGTCTTTGGGTCAAAGCCTATCTGCTCTCTAACTTTCCTTTAGTGCTCTTTCTGTCTAAGTGCTGAACCCTCTAATTCAGCTATTTAATGGTTCTCTATTTTTTATAAGGACAGCATCCTGTAAAGAGAGGAGAAGATAGTTCTCTCTTCTCAGAAATTTGCATGTGAACGCTAGCTACAAGGCAAGTAAATGCACATTCACCATGAGCACAGTTCATGGAGTGATGAGGACACAAAGAGCCTCAGAGGGAATGATTGTTTCACAACAAGGAGCTCATGCATTTCAAATTGCTCAGCACCTGGGCTTGAAATGAGTCCATGCTCCTGTTGCTTAATACTGTTGCACAGTAGTTTTGGCAACAAGACTGACAGCTTGAAGGGTTATTCTCAAAATCATACAGCATGTTAAATTCTGATAATGTATTTTTTTCCCTTCCTTGGCAAGATTACAGGGAAAAAAAATGGCCGGATCTTTATAGATGTGCATCTGGCTGAATGGCAAAGCCTGGGTATCAATTTTATCATTATTAATTTGTTATTTCCTGGTTTTTGCACTTTACTTAGCCTACATAAAACTTTGAATTCTATTAATGTTTTAAGAAAATCACTTTTTCCCACAGAAGGGATGAATGCATGTGCTCATGATTTTCAGACATTGTCTCAATTAACTTTTGACTGTTTTTGTGACATTGAGAATCTAAAATTTATACAACTAGGAAAGCTGATGACTACTTGCAAGGACAGATGATCTGTGTATGAATGTCCATAGAAGGTCACACTGAGTGCCTAGTACCTCTTTGCTGTAAATGCTTTGTGGTGGAAAGTATAAGAAACTAGGCAAATGTAACATTGTTCTGCCCTCATACTTTATCCTGTCTGTGGCCTTCCTAAACCATTTGACACTGCAGAAGAATGGGGAATATTTTTAGGGTGGTAGGGTGAATCAGATGGGTGTGGTGTTAACCAAGAGAGAGTTCCAGCACAAAATCTGATCATGAATTCTTGCTTGGAACTGCCATGGCACTTGCCATGGCACTTGCCAGGTTCTTATACTTTGGTGTAGGCAGCCACTATTGATTCTTGTCAGAAACAGGATACTGGACAAAGTGGATTGCTAGTCTGGTAATAAGGAGATTTTCAAAAATGTATATATATAAGAAAATAGAATCACAGAACCATAGATGATTGCAGGCTGGAATATACTTCAGTCAACCTCTAGTTCAACCTCAAACTAGCTTCAACTATGAGATCAAACTAGGTTGCTCCAGTCTTTATCCAGTTGGGTCTTGAAAACCTCCCAGGATGGAAACTGTACAATCTCTATGGGAAACTGTCGCACTGCTTGACTGTCCTCAAAGTAAATAGGCTTCTCCTTATAATCAGTATGTCATATTCAGCTTATGTGTTTTACTCAATTTGTGTCCATTGTTTCTTGTCCTTCCACCTTGCACCACTGTGAAGAACCTGGCTCCACCTTCTTGATGAAGCTGCTGAACTCACTCCAGTTGATTGATGTTTTCCTTGTCCCCTGACAGGGAGATGTCAGGGACAAACTGGTCATAGAATTCTATATGTGGTTTAATGAGAACCAAGTAGAGGAGAACAATCACTTGTTTTGACCTACTGGCCATACTCCCGTTCATAGAACTTAGGTTCCTGTTGACCATCTTTCTGCCACAGCACACTGCTGCCTCACATTGAGCTTGCAGTCCACTGAGGACCTCATGTCCTTTTCAGTAGAGATGCTCCCCAGCCTGAGTCCCCCTATGAGTCTGCAAGGAGTTCTTCCTAGAAGCAGGACTTCTTATTTGTTGTTGATTTTCATAAGGTTGGCCCATTCTTCCAGCCTGTGCTTAAGCCCCCTGTACAGCAGCCATGTCCTTGACCATACTGATTGGTTGTAGGGGTAAGTCAATGGCATATATGAACCAGCTACTCGATAGCTTTGTGATTAACCATGCAGCATATGTATTGGGAGTCATCTTGAGAGATAGGAACAAAGAGACAGCATCGTCTGCTTCCAGCCGGACACCGGAAGTGATATGGAGCAATACCAGAGGTCACCTGGGTATGCTTCCGGCCACGGGACTGGCACACTACCGGAAGAGGCATAGACTAATGAGGAGTGATGGGACATGGACCAATGGCAGTGTGTCTAACATGTACCGTCCCTCACGTATGGGGGATGTGACCCAATCATTGTGTACGCTCTCGGCGCCCGATACGAATGTATAAATTGGAATGAAAAGTAAATAAAGTGGTTCTTTACTGGCTTCATATTGGAGTATTGAAGTCCCTACACCCCTGCAATTGGTCCTCCACAATTTGTTGATATCTGCAAACTCCGTGAGAACATACTCTTTTGTCTCCTGTAGACCTCTGATACAGATGTTAAACAGGACAGACTGGAGGATTGAAGAGTTGATGAACAAGAGAAGAGAAACATGTCATGTAGCTGGACCTGTTAATTTGTACCTGGACATTTGATATTGTCCTGCATGACATCCTTGTCTCTAAATTAGAGAGACATGGACTTAATAGATGGGTCATCTGTGGATAACAGATTGGCTGGATGGTCACACTCACAGAGTTGTGGTCAATGACTCAGTGCTCAAGTGGAGATCAGTGATGAGTGGTGTTCCTCAGGGGTCAGTATTGACACTGGCCCGCTTTAACTTCTTTGTCAGCAACATGGACAGTGGGATTTAGTGCACACTCAGCAAGTTTGGGAAGGGATATGGGATAAGGGACATGGGAAGGGATAGCATCAGCAAGGAGGGAAGGGATACCATCCAGAGGGACATTGACAGGCTTGAGAAGTGGGCCCATGTAAACCTCATGAAGTTCAAAAAGACCAAGTGCAAGATTCTGCACGTGGGTCGGGGCAATCCCATGCACAAATACAGGCTGGGCAAAGAATGGAAAAGGAGAAGGACTAGACGATGTTGGTTGATAAGATCAACATGAGCCGGCAATGTGCACTTGCAGCGTGGAAAGCCAATGGTACCCTGGGCTGCATCAAAATAAGTGTGACCAGCAGGTCAGGGGAGGTGATTATTCCCCTCCATTCTTGTGAGACCCCACCTGGAGTACTGTGTCCAGTTCTGGATTCCCCAACATAAGAGGGACATGGAGCTGTTACAGCGAGGCCATGAAGATGACCAGAGGGCTGGAGAATCTCTCCTATGAAGGCAGGCTGAGAGAGTTGAGGTTGTTCAGCTTGGAGAAGGCCCTAAGGAGCAGGCCTCCAGGAGGCCTCCAGGAAAGCTGGAGAGGGACTCTTTATAAGGACATGCATTGGAAGGATGAGGGGGAACAGTTTCAAACTGAAAAAAGGTAGATTTAGGTTGGATATTATGAAAAAATTCTTTCTATGAGTGTGGTGAGATGCTGGAAGAAGTTGCCCAGAGAAGTTGTGGCTGGCCCCTCCCTGGAAGTGTTCAAGGTCAGGTAGGCTGGAACTTTGAGAAACCTGGTCTAGTGGAAGGTGTCCCCACCCATGGCAAGGGGTTTGGAACTGGATGACCTTGAAGGTCCCTTCTAACACAAACCATCCTATGATTTTATGATTCTACAATAGACCCATGCAGTATTCTGTTATGAGCCTCCAGGTAGAGTATAACAAATTAACCACAACAGGAAGAGACAGCATGCATAGATCAAAGATGCCAATTCTACAGGCTGGCCATAGTTTTTGATGATCATACATTTGGGAAATCTTCAAAAGGGAAAATAGGGTGAGATAATGTTTGTACTGTGGCACTATACTGTACTGCTAGTAAATCACTACATGCGTACTTTGTGCTTATAAAGCAAAGAGTCACCAAAGTAGGACACCTTTCACAATGTCTGTATTATCTCTATTCTTTCCTGCACTTACACAAATGTATGATATTTATTTCAATTAGAGGTACATATAGCTTCTCTCTGGTTCTGGTCTTGGTTTTTGTTTTTTTGGGGTTCTTCTAAGCATCTGGAATGTCTAATATAGGACAAGCTATGTTTTACTGGGCTAAGCATAGAACTGTGAGTAGCACTCTAGTGCTGATTTTGAGGACATCACATGATTTTATTAATGTTTGGATTGTTACCTTAATGAATGAAATACTAAAAGTTATATATTTGTGAAAGACACAAGATGCATGCTTAAAAATCACAAAAATAGAAGATACCGTTTAAATACTTATTGTTGTTACGATTTATTATTTATTTCTCATGAACTGCTCCCAGGCCAGAAAAGTGTCTCAACACTTTTCAGAGTTTTGTATCAATGTATTATTAATATATTTCCTTTCAAGAAGATCCAGATTTCAGGAATACTGTGCTTTGTGGAATTATAATTTTATTTTTTTTTAACAGACAGAAAGCTGCAAGTATTGCAATACTCAAACTGTGATTATAATAGAAACAAAATAATTTTGAGATATAACTGATATCTTTCTTTGTTGTTATTTAGGATGGGGCATTCCTGTTTTTCTGAGTGCCTGTGCTAGTTGAACAGTGCTTTGCTAGATTCTTGATAGCTATACGGGCTTTGGTCTTTCAGTTTTGAGGTCAGAGCATTAACACGTTTGCATTATAAAAAGAAAGAAAACTTGTTGGGAATCCCAATATATATTTCATCTGGTTTAAAGCTTTAATCCTGAATTCTGAGTGCTGTGTGGTTTTAAGAGTATTAGTACAGATTTATACAAAATGGCTTGATACAGCATGTGTAAGCACTTTCCACTAACATCAGAAAGTTAAATAAAAAAATAAAGCTAGATCAGGGTTAATAGGGTCTAACTGCTGGATCCCTGGGAGTACCAGATGGCTGTGTGAAACTGCTATATTGCTTTCTTGTTATTTTTCTGAAGATAGCTTTTCAATCAAGAATGTTTAATCTTTATTTTTAATAAAAGAATACAAAGATAATCACTGTCAAAGTCTGTTTTAAAAGTTTTTTGTTTGTTTGTTTGTTTGTTTTTTTTAAAAGAACTTTCCATAGCAGTACATCCACTCTGTACACCAGCCATTCTTACTTTTTTCCTTAGAGCCTACTTCTGCTACATGCCTGTTTTAGGGCAGATGGGAAGAGTTGGCATAGTAACTGACCAAAATTCAGATACTCTAGTTTATGTAATAAAACCTACATAATGATATTTCTATATTTGATTTGGAATCAAATCATGCAGAAACCAAATTTGTTAAATTTCCCATGAACAGAAATTCTGAAGAAGAAAAAAAGGCATTTTCCTGTATTGCCCTCTGTTCTCCTCAAGTGAAATAAATACAGTAGAACCTGTAACACTAAGTAAAAATCACATTATTGAGAGGATCAAGACCCTGGGGAATGAGTCAGCTCAAGATTTGGGACATCTTAGAATCTTTGGCCAAAGAACAATCGGGGGCTTCCTATGGTCACATGCCATTGATCTCCAGCAGCAAGAGTGGACATAACATTCTTGTCAGGTTGACTGCTACTGCTAGCCATGTGAAATTTTTGCAACCATGAATTTCAACATTTTCATGCCAAGAAACCTGAAAAACTCAAGAGCCCAGACTTGGTACAAAGCTCTCAAGGCCGTTAAGGTCTTCCTGCAGAGCCAAAAACTGAACTCTATTTAAAGGTGGGAGCTCAGCAATTGGGATCAAAGAGTCTGAAAATCTTGCCACAACAAACTTCCCTGGCACCATGGATAACGAGATTTCAGTAAAACACATCATATCTAAATTACTATACTCTGCAAAACCTTATATCCTCAATCAGTAACAGTAATAAAATAAGAATTCTGTCAGTTTTTCCTCATAGATTCTTGTCTTTGGTTTGGTAGAAATTCCTTGAATTCAAGTCCTTTAAAGACAAATATTTTAGGTACAATGAAGAGGTATATTTTCTGATAAAGTTTCATTTTACTGAAAAATTTCTGAATAGATTAAATTTGTTCTATATTTAAATTATAAGTTATAGTGAAAAGGTAACCATATATTGGATGGGATCCAGTGTCCTTCAGTTTTCATAATTCACTTCAATTCATAAGTTATTTGATGCTCCCAATTTTGAGGTATCCTCAAAACCAGTAACCTGGATAGTAGAGTGCTTAAATTAAGTCTTAAGAAAATACTAAGAACAAGCTGACTGTTAACACTCAGGATGTTTGGATCTTGGACCCATTCCAAGAAAATCAGAGCTCATTGCTCAATCTTGTTAAACAAAACAAAAATCACCCAACTGTTGGGAAATACTAAAACTGGAATAAAGAATTAAACTAAGATCATAATCATGCCACTATTTCTATCTGTTGTCAACATCTTAAATATTCTATAGTCATTGTTTTTCCATCTCAGGAGAGTTATAGAAGATCATGATTTGTTCAGAAAGCAACAAAAATTATCAAAGATATGGACTGGATTTCAACAAAATTTTTGACAAAAAATTCCCAAAGTTTGTAAAATAAAAGATAAGAAAGGGAGTTGTAATAAGATGTATAAAATCCTGGGTGTCATGGAAAAGATAAAAAAGTGTTAAAGTCTTATTTTCCCTACTAGTACAAGAGCAAAGAGGTAACAAATCAAACTGCCTGAAGCTAGATCCAAAAGAGAAGTCATATAATGGGTATTTGAATCAGAATTTGTTTCCAGAGGATGCTGTGAATGCTCAAAGTTTCTGTGAGGGAATTAATGAGACTGAGTTTTGAAAATCAAATCTATGGAAGGTTCTGTGAGAATGCAGAGCAGGCTGACTGTTAGGGGTGCTGGGAGCCATGGGGACTCCCCACAGCATCTGCCAGGACAAGGCCTGGCAGCCTGGGCCTGTCCCACAGTCCCAGCCCATAGGTAGACCCAGCTTGCGAGTGGCCCATGGCTGGGTAGAGCAGGGCTTTTGGGAGCTGGAGACAGGCGTTACTGTGGCATCACTAGAGCAGGGGCTGACAGCCCTGGGGGGTTGAAATGGAGTCCTGGGCTGTGGGTAGCCTACTGGGGGAGGTTGGGCAGAGATAATGAAGCCTGTGAGTGCCCCCAGGACCCTGACAAGTTATCAAACACCCTCAAAAAAGTCCCATATCTGTTAAAAACTAGAACTGGGAAAGTAACAACAGGAATTATAATATATGCTTTTCTTGGTTTTATGCTCTTCCTTAACATTAATTCTTGGTCACTGCCATGATGGCTTCCTCATCTGGGGTCAGGACCTTTGTTCTGAATGATTACAGCCACTTACAGCCACCTTCTGAACCGTACAGCCTAATATCTTCCTAGCTATTAAGAAGAAGTTCTTTACTGTGTGGGTGTTAAGACACTGGAACAGGTTAGCCAGGGGCGTTGTGGATGCTCCCTCCCTGGAAGTGTTTAAGGCCAGGTTGGATGAGGCTTTGAGCAACCTGGTGTAGTGGGAGGTGTTCTTGCCTATGGCAGGGGGGTTGGAACTAGATGGTCTTGAAGGTCCTTTACAACCAAAACTATTCTATGACTCTATATATGTTTTTACACATATTACATGAGAGTAGATAGATCATTACATTCAGGGCTAAATCATAGTTCAGAAAAGGAAAATTTTACTAGTAGTTTTGGGTGCATAGGTGTCGAACTCATTTAGTTTGTGCTGAGTTATGTTTACGTCCTGCTGAGACACCTCTATCAAACTGGGTCAGAGTGCTATCACAATCAATAACCTATGGGATTTGTTATTACTCACACTTTCAAACACATACCGTCACTACCCACATCAATGAGTATTTAATTATTCTAGGGTGTTTCTGAAGTGTGGACTAAAAGAACTAATTTCTTTACATTCTTTTTATCCATACCCCATCCCATACACCAGAGTTTCTATGACTGTAGTTACAATTAGCATCTGGAAGACAGAAAATATCAGTCCCTGAGCCATTTTAAGGTGTGGATCCCTGAGAGAAACACTCTAGATCTCCACTCTAGAGTATTGTCCACACCCAGTACCCAACTGTTGTTGCATATCCATTGTGCAGTTATTTTACACATTTGCTTAAGACACTGGCAGACCTACCATACTTGTAAGATAAATAGGTGAGATCATGTCCCTGAAGACACAGCAAATTATTAAATACCGATTTCCTGTATGACTTCATTTCTGAACTGTAACATAAAAGGAATAAGAACCCACACCATTGTGTTTTTTGAACGAATGTTAACAAGGTCAAAATCCTTCCAGAAAAGAGATTAAGGGTGTGAATTGAGATTATTTTTACAATCAGTTTTAATGTAAGAAACACATTTGAAAAAGCAATGCTTTCTCTATTATGTGTGCCATCTTTGAGAAGAAAAAAAAATAATGTGTGCTTATGAAATAAATTTATTTTTACTGCTGAAAAAGACAATGGTATCTTGAACACACATTGTTGATCTAAAAAAGAATTGTTTGTTTAGTTTAAGTAACAGGCTACAAAATTTTATATGAACTACAAACACAGAACCAAAGTGTCATTATAATCCAAGCAACTATGAAACATGATTTATCTTGAGTTAAATCCTCTAATATGCTGACCTAAACATTCATAATGCAAGAATATTTCTTAATTTTTGGTCTATTCTCTGTTTAGCTTATGAAGCAAGCTAAAGTTTAACAGATTTCTGATCATTTAGTAAGAACACATGCAGGAGATTTCACCAGGTCTCCTCCTTAGTACAAGGCTTTGTTAGTGAAAAGACAATGTAATTTTCAAGACTGAATTTTGATATTAAAAGACTTTCATAGTTTCTTTAACAGCAAACTGTTAAAATCACCATAGAGTTGTGTATATTAGAGTTTCTGAAGCATAACCTATATGATAATTGATTTTTTTTTATCTGTGGATGGCATTTACTTACAGTGACCCATTTTCCCACATCTTTACTTTTTTAAAACATAATTTTCATTACTATTTTCATTAAAAGTTCACCGATAATTTGTCTCAGGAGTCCAGCTTTCTTTTATGAATGGTGAATAAGATCAATGTATAGATCATAAACAATGGTGTTATTCAGTTTGAAGAAATATGGGATTTTAATTATGTTGTAGAGAAGAAGCTCTGTATTTCCTGTCATCTGTTCCAAGTATTTCATTCTATTGTTCTTCTTAAAGGTCAAATCTAGAATGTCACATCTGCAATGACACCCATGACCCCTCTTGGCATAAAAAATCTTGCAAGATGGAAGCAGGAAGACTGAAGAATGCTTCCCCGAGTACCCAAAATAGATTATTAAAAACTTAACCTAAAAGCTGAGTTCCCTAAGGCATCAGTGTTATGTACACATATACACAGAAGGTTTAGCATTTAAAAACATCAGGAAACATTTCCAAATCAGTCCCCATTGACTCTTGTAGCTTCTTTCCTTTGTTTGTTATTGGTTTGTTGGATTTTATGGTTTGGAGTTGGGTCTTTTTTTTGCTTTTAATTATTAATATTTTAACTTTTTAGTATTCTTCAGAAATGAAAGAAAGATAATTTATCTGAATACCAGTAGCCCTGGGAACTTTCAGTGATGAAAGAAATGATATCTATCTTATGCATATTTTATTTTTACAATCCCCCTGTTTGTGAATACTAGTACTAATAATATTCCTTAATTTTGGAGATTAATGGGAAAAAAAGTAGCAGGGAGATTCCTTTAGGGAATTCTGATATTTAACTACTTGTTTTTTCTTAACTAAGTTTTAAAACAAATACCCAAAGAAGTAAGGAAGCTTTTCAACAAATGAAAAAAAATGTTAAAATGGAAGCCTGGAGTTAGTCCAGTCTTTTATGTTTACTAATATTTGAGAGTTACACTTCAAGTTTCTCCACACCAACTTTTGTCTATAAACTTTGCTGCTGGTCAGACTGCATCTTTTCTCATGTATCACGGCTATTCAACTCTCTGCAATGTAATTAAAACCCCATCTTCTTCAAACTGATTAAATCTTGCAACATCTGTGAGAGAAGAAAGGAAGGTATAAACATTCTCTTTTCCTTTACACAGATGGGAGATACAAACCAACAGAATGCAAAATACTCAAGTGATTGCTAAATGTTAAGTTCTTTTCAGATAAAAAACAGTGGGTTTGTGTTTTGGTGTTTTCAGTTTTAAGGGATTTGATTAAGATCACTGATCAAGTCACTGTTAAGAGCCAGAAAACACACAAGTCTTTGGACTTCCAAGACTGAAGTGAATCACTCTACATACATCTAAAAAGATATAAGACAAGAGCAAGATGAGTTGTAGTTAAAGATGTCAGGAAAAAGGTTTTCATAATAGCCTAGGCTGTAAATTAAGAAGGCCAGGTTGATGTTTCAGGCAAAATTAAAGATCAGGTATGAAAGAACACATGGAAATATAATTTAAAACATTTTTCACCCTTTACGCTCATATGAATCACAGACCTAAAACTGTGTTAATTCCAGCAGTCACAACAAGACACTCAGATGCTATTTCATAAAGGTTTTGTATCAAAGGAAAAAAATATACTTTTGAGGGTGTGTCTTTCTTTAAAAAGGGGGAAATATCAGCTAAAGTCACCTGTGTTTTGCCAGAGATTTATGAAAGTTTGGCTTGTGCTCCTCAAGTTCCACATAAATGATACCTTCCTCTCCCAGAAGAAAGACTCTGTCAGGGAGAAAATAGTTTGTTACATACCATTTGCACTCCAAACTTGCCTAGGAGGACAGAGTTTTAAAAGTATTTTATTTTTTGTTGATTTCTAAAATGTTTATGTGAGTTCTGTGCTTTTACACCTTCTAAGAAAGTAGTACTGTAAGTTAGCACAAAGAGACTCATAGATTATCTCTTGCAGGCTGAAACTTACCTTGAACTTAGCAAGCAATTTCTGTGGCAGGACTTTGTATTTTTCAGTCTGTGAGTTTCTTTTTTTCACTAACAAAAAGCAAAATACTTGACCCCATGAAACTTACAGAAATTATGTCCTATAATTGTTTATTATTTCTCTTACCTTTAATTGCTTGTGCTTATTCACTGATACAGAGCTCATATTATTTTTTGGTTTAATGAGAGACATTGTGCTCTTGCACATGCCTTTATACCTTGGTAATGAAATCCTGGGTGCTTTTGTGAGATCCATGCTCCTGATGTCATTGGAGTATGTAAGAGACAATTGCTGCTGTCTACAAAAACTGTAAGAACTGTAAGTGCACACATTTCAGTATCATTCTTTCTTGTTAAAGAAGAGAGAATTGCTGTAGTGACACACCTTCATCTGTGTAACTCAGCTGAGATTCTATGATTTGATGTAAGGCTTTGTGTATAATGTTTCTCCCTTTATCTGTATTTCAGCTAGAAACAGATGGAGCAATAACTTTGTCACGTTAGATCCTTACAGAATCAAAGTTTCCTCTAGTTTAGCTGTCTCAAATTTCAGGGTACAAAAGAATTTCTTCTAAACTAGATTTTTTTCCTCTCAGCACGACCCTGATGCAGTTCAAACAATATATATCAGATTATTCTTTGAGATTACACACTTTCAGATTATCTTCACACATAGTTCTGTGTCCAGAATGTGGCTAAAAAGCTGCTTTTTTATGTATATGGTTGTTCATTGTGCCAACAAAATGAAACATGGAGAGCTGATTTAAATAACAATATTAGAGTTTTCATTCAATTCTGGATATAAAAGATAATAGATCCATTATTTGTATCTCTATCACAGAAGAATTGTCTCCCGCAGAATGTCTGTGTCCTGCTGGAATGTTTGCTAAACTCCTGTTTCAAGATACTTTTCCACTTAAGTGATGGTGGTGTTTATCAGGGGGATGTAGAGCATATAAGAAAGGAGGTGGTATGTGAGCAAATTAAGATTGCTTACACTCAGAAAAAAATTAGACCTTCCTTTAAAGCAATGGGGTAAAACTTTTTCTTACTAAGGGTCATTATTAAAGGGAGAAACTGCTACATAGACAGTTCATTCCCTTTCAGGATTCAGGACCCACTTTTCTTCTTGTTTATTTTCATAAAACAGACTCTTAATAAATGTTTTGATGATGAATACATTTTGCATAAGAAAGACGTTAGTTTTAATATCTTTTGGTAATAAATAGCAGTTGAGATCAGACAACAACTAGAATAATGCAAAAGCCAGCTCTTCAAGAATCATAGAATTATAGAATCCTAGAATCAAAGTTGGAAGAGACCTTCAAGATCATGCAGTCCAACTGTCTACCTACATCACCACTAAACCACATCACCCAGTGCCACATCCAGATGCCTCTTGAACACCTCAAGGGACCATGACTCACCACCTCCCTGGGCAACCTATTCCAATACCCAATCACCCTTACAGTGAAGAAATTTTTCCTAATGTCCAATCTGAATCTCCCCTGCTTCAATTTAAAGCCGTTTCCTCTTGTCCTTTCACTATGGGCATGGCAAAAAAGACTGACACCCACCTCACTGCAACCTCC
Organism: Aegotheles bennettii; assembly: GCA_013398125.1. Classification (NCBI taxonomy): domain Eukaryota; kingdom Metazoa; phylum Chordata; class Aves; order Caprimulgiformes; family Aegothelidae; genus Aegotheles; species Aegotheles bennettii. Next base: position 74,321 of record VZRW01004274.1, on the reverse strand, counting down.
TTTCAGGTAGTTGTAGAGAGAAATGAGGTCCCCCCTGAGCCTCCTCTTCTCCAGACTAAACAACCTAAGGTCCCTCAGTTGTTCCCCATAAGATGCATTTTCTAGTCCCTTCACCAGCTTTGTTGCTCTTCTCTGGACATGCTCCAGCACCTCAGTGTCTTTTTTGAAGTGAGGGGCCCAAAACTGAACACAGTACTCGAGCTGCAGCCTCACCAGTGCCGAGTACAGGGGGTCAATCGCTGCCCTATTCCTGCTGGCCACACTGTTCTTGATGCAGGCCAAGATTCCATTTGCCTTCTTGGACACCTGAACACACTGCTGGCTCATATCCAGCCAGCTGTCAACCAGCAAGCGGATCAGTCATTATGTTACAAACCTCAATTATTTAATTATTTTCTTCATAGTGCCACACAAAATTTTGATTGAAGATTTACCATTACTTGGAGTTAAGAGGTCCTCAGTGAGCAATCACAGAATCATAGAATCAATCATAGAATCATAGAGTCATCGAATCATTGAGTCATTGAATCATAGAATTTTGGAATCATAGAGTCATAGAATGGTTTGGGTTGGAAGGGACCTTAAAGATCATCTAGTTCCAACCACCCTGACCTGGGCAGGGACACCTTTCACTAGACCAGGTTGCTCAAAGCCCTGTCCAATCTGGCATTTAACACTTCCAGGAAAGAAGCATCCACAATCTCTCTGGGCAACTTATACCAGTGTCTTACCACCCTCACAGGAAAGAATTTCTTCCTAATATGCAATCTAAATCTACTCTCCTTTAGCTTAAACCCATTTCCCCTTGTATTACCACTACATGCCCTTGTAAAATGTCCTGCTATAGCTTTCCTGTTGCCTCTTCAGGTATAGGAAGGCTGCTATGAGGTCTCCCCAGAGCCTTCTCTTTTATAGGCTGAACAACCCCAACTCCCTCAGCCTGTCTTCATAGGAGAGGTGCTCCAGCCCTCTGATCATCTTTGTGGCCCTCCCTTGGACTCGCTGCAACAGCTGCATGTCCTTCTGCTGGGGACTCCAGAACTGGACACAGTACTGCAGGTGGGGGGATCTCATGAGAATGGAGTAGAGGGGGAGGATCACCTGTCTTGACCTGCTTGTCATGCTTCTTTTGATTCAGCCCAGGCTGCAAGCGCACACTGCCAGCTCATGTTGAGCTTCTCATCAACCAATATCTCCAAGTCCTTATCCTCAGGGCTGCTCTCAATATATTCTCTGCCCAGCCTCTAATTGTGTTTGGGATTACCCTGATCTAGGTGCAGTATCTCGCACTTGGCTTTGTTGAATTTCATGCCATTTACGTAGGTCCACTTCTTAAGCCTGTCAAGGTCCCTCCGGATTGCATTGCTTCCCTCCAGCATGTTAATTGCATCACACAGCTTGGTGTTATTGGAAAATTTGTTGAGGGTGCACTTGATCCCACCATGCATGTCCCTGACAAAGATGTTAAACAGCACTGGTCCCAATATTGACCCCTGAGGAATGTTACTCGTCACTGATTTACACTTGGACATTGAGCTGTTGATCTTAAATCTTAGAGTGTGACCATCCAGCCAATTACTTACCCATCAAGTAGTCTATCTATTGAGTCCATGGCTCTCTAATTTAGAGACAAGGATGTTGTGCGGGACATGAAATGAAATAATATATATATAATATAATGTAACATGAAAACTATATTTCCAAATATTTTTAAATGTAATTCTTAGTGTATATTTTTGAACTGTCAAAAAAATTCAGTTCCCCTTATCACTGCCATGTCTAGTCTCCTGATTGTACTCCATAGTTATTATTTAAAATTCCTTTTGAAGAGGACAAAATTGCCTCTTCTGAAATACAACCTGAACTTGGTTCTAGGGATAGCTTATTTGACAGATGGTTTCCAAAATGCTGAAGGGTTAAGACAACAATAAGTTTCTTACTGTGTGCTCTACACAGTTCTCCAGTACATTCTGAATGTGCTCTTGATCCACAAGTTCCTGAATATATCATGATGCCAGGGCACACAATACATTTCAGGCTATAAGAATATGGCTCTGACAGGTTGCAATAAAGCCTTCACATCATTAGTTATATTTTCAACAGAAAAACAATAAAATCAAACCAATAATTATGTATTTTGTTTGGAGGAACTCCAGGTGAAACTAAAAGCAAAGTCTGTGTGAAGCTCTGCTTAGTATGGATGCAACTAGTTTGCCCTAGACTAACCTTGAAGAACATGGATGTGAACCACTCTACAAAACTTAATCTGGAGACTAAAGTTAACTGCATGAGATAAATATATTAAGCAGTCAATATATGAAGCCAGTGCATGGGTGTCAGTGGAGTAGCAGCAAGATTCACTTTAGGACCAAAATTCAGTCCATTCTTGTGTCTATGATAATGATGTAAAAATATTTATTAGCAAGTTTTACAGCTGACAGGCTTCACTGCGATAATAAATGCAGAAAAGGAGAGGTTATTTCTGTGCAATTGGCATAATCTGGGTGAATGACCAGAGTGGGAGCCATTCACCAAGTCTGACTACAGTGTAGTGTGGTTAATCTCCACCTCTAAGATTAATTAGTCTCCTACTCTGAACTGTTCTCTGGAGGCTACCGTCACACTATCTTCCTCTACTGACTACAAGGGACTCTAGGGAAATTAACCTTTATAGATAAAAATTAGTCTTTGGAAATACATTCCCCTTACCTGATCTGACAAATATCTACATATCGAGGATGTGAATAATGCATACGCTTGTACAGCTTCTTGCAAAATAGTTTGGGAAAAAAAAAAGCACTCTGTTGCACACAAAATATGCCTGTTTTAGAATAAATGAGAAGTATAGCTACATTTCAGTCTAAGGCATAACTGTGAAAGCCTCTAAAAAGAAAAATCAACAGGATGAATAAGAGCCAAGGAAATCTTTATCATAAGAAAATGCTGGTCATTGGTGGTCTCTACTACTTGTAGTTAGGAGAAGCCTGCTTGTGAGGCCCTAGTTTCGCACATATAATTAGAATTTCTTCATTTTTTTCTGTTTAAGTAAAGTATGCTTAAGTACAACATGTCATCTAATGCTACATAGTCAGAACCTGTATGAACTTTTTCACTATAAAACGCCTTTATCAGAGACCCTGTCTCTTTAACATAATGGATAAGCATTGTTTTTCCAGAAAAAAACAAGAATGATCATCTTTTGAATCTCTGGCTAATAGATGCAGTGTTTCCAGAATATTCCACAGAACAAAAAACAAGTTGGTCTTTTCTTTTTCATAGAGCATCTACAGTAATTTCAGAATTTGCTTTTGTTCATGACTGATCTAAGACCATTAAACTGTGAATCCTTTTGAAGCAAGGTATGACATGTTTGGCCAATAATCAAGTGGCAGATGCTCTCTGTTATCCCCCTGCCTCTCTCCCAGCTGAATATAACAGTTCAATAAGGGAGAAAGAAACTTCAAGGTTGGAAAAAAAACCTAGAACATATTTAATGAAAGAGAAAATAATAATAAAGATGCTAAATTATTTACAAAGATTAAAATATATTCAGATATATAAATGAAAATGTTCATATGGAGCCCATGCTTCCTAGATGGTAATTATGTCCAGACCAAAAAATTTCCAAACTGAACTCATTTTTGTATGGGGGTACCTGGGCCCAGTGTCCGTGACAACACTCAGCAAAAAACCTTTGAGAAGCTCTAACTGGTCCTGCTTGAGGGGGCAGGAGAAGGCAACCTGTCTCTGTGCAAAATACTTTTCAACAAGAAAACAGGATGCAGGAACACCAGCTGTGTAGGTAGGAATGACAAGAGACAATCCCAATCCTGTCATCACACAGTCACAAGACCCAAAAGAAGACATTTTATACTGAGCACCATGGGAAGGAATACTATGATTGGCCCATTTCAGTCATCCGGCCCCTCTTCTCCTCCCCACAGGCATAACTGCTTCCCCCTCCCATTTTAATTGCCACATAAAGAGACTGCAGCAGATGAGGGTATCCAGGGTGGTATAGAAAAATTTTATCCTGTCACTCTCAAACCAGGACACAAGGCAAGGTAGATTCCAACACACCTCCCTACCAGAGCCTGATTCTTTGCATTTGTAGCATGGAAGAATGTTTTATTATGGATTCTGAAACCTTTGACAATAAAGAATTGAGCAAGCAATGATTAAACACTACATAGAGTGATGTCAACATCTAAATGTAAATAAATTAAGTCCCTTTTACTCACTGATATGTTTGGGTAAGTTGTAGCTTTCCTAAATCAAACATATAGGTCCTGAACCAAAATAAAAGAAAGAAAGAGTTTCAAAATTAGTGTGGTCATTTAGTGCAGAGAGTAGCATAACATATCACTTGCAAATTAAGTCACTTTCTGTTAAGCTCATTCCTTCATGATATATCTCTTGAAATAATATCTGTCTAGAAATTTTTATATGTGGACATCACTCATTTATCTGCTTCACAAATGCAGGGATATTCCAATACAAAGAAGGAGAGGAAAACATATGTGCAAACACACACAAAACTCTTAATTTATTGCTTATACAGAGAATTGTGCAAGTATGCTTATTTAACTTTAAGATAAAATTTCCAAGCATATTATAAATATTTAGTAAAACTGTGACATACTTTCTCCTTCTCAAATGGAAATGACATACACATGAATTTATTGAAGAGGAATATAAGGGTACATATTTTAGAGACTTGATGTGAAAGTTACAGATTTGATACTTGTGTTAAATTGGTCTAATTATCCATCCCTTGATTTCATCAGAGTGTAAAAATGAAGAGCAAGAGGACAGCATCATATTCTCTCTGTTAATCTCCACTCTATAACTGGAGCTTTCAAGTGATTATAAACAAGGAGGTCAGAAAAGATGACAGGAAAAGCCTTATATGGAAGCCTTACAGTTTTCTCTTATATCTATATTTGTTATTCTTGAAATTCAGATATCCTTACAGGCAGGTAGCTTAAGTCTTCTCTTTTTACAGTCTAAATGGTGACATCTTAGTGGCTTTTCCTCCAGTGTGCTGATTAGAAGCAGGACAAGAAACTTGCAGCCTATATAGTGCTGCTTTGTTAGTGTTAGAGAGGAGATGGTGACATAAGGAGCTGGGCTGTTATTTTACTATATGAAAAGGCAAGTAACTGTAAATTCAGACTCATTTTTGTGGTAGTTCTGTGTTACATACTGTCATGGAGACTCATTCCTGTAAACAGTCAAGTTATTCTCTTCAGTAAGATCTGAGGGCATTCATCAACTCACAGGTTCATGTAAGGCATTTGTCTGTGTTTTTTTCTCTGCTGGATTTTGTGTCAGTCAAATGAAATGATTTTGAATTTTGAAAAGGAAAAACAAAATCTATGGATCAAAAACCAAAATGGCTATCCACTGTAATCTTCAGTGTATAAAACAGGTTCATGTAACTTGTGATCAGTGTAGTACCATGACTTAATGTACCATTCAAAATATAATTCACATCCAACACAAATCACCTCTGCACAACTGTGCATTCGATTTCATAAAGCAAGCCAGAGACACAGCATGAAGTTAAACATATCTAAATATTAGTAAATTATACACATAATTAAACACAGATTTGACTTCAATTACCCTTATTTTTTAAGACATACAATACTCAAGAGAAAATAATATTCAGGAATATTAAAAATAGGAAAAAAACCCAAACACCCCACAATCAAAAGAGCAAGTTTCCTGATTTCAAGACCTTCCTCTCCAGAAACAACCATCTTGGAAATTTTGAGCTAGGCTATATCACTCAGGTTTTTTGTGACAAAGTTTATTTGAAGAGACTCATGCTTATAAAATAATCTAAGTGAAACATATCAGGAACAACCTTCAATAAATCATGATGCTTGCTCACTATAGCCCTCCTACATTTCAAATGGTTGTAGTGTCTTCTCAATTTATTAATGAAAGTGATTCTGGAAATGTGAAAGAAAAAGGAACCTCTCTTTGTCTTTTATGAGCTGATTGACTTACCTTAAAAAATATTATTTTGTTCAAAATAGAAAAGGACTGCATTGAGAATATAAAGTATTTCGCAAAATACTGAGCTACTATAACCAAGCTTCCCCTTACTATTGTAACATAGTCATACTATATTTTCAACTTGCAATGTGCTTTATGAATGTCTTTATGCTGACACACAGGACTGTTTTAAAACAGAATTTCATGTATTGATTGATACTTGGAGAAAGAGATTAACTTTTTTCAGGTCTTAGATTTCAAGACTTCTGTTCAGATCTGTACACTGATGTCACATGAATTTTCTCCCATTTCTACTTTTCTGTATATATTTTCTGTACACAGCCATAAATTCATTCATGTTTTGGCTGTCTTTTAAAAATTATGAAGCCATAATACCCCCTTAAGAAGAATTTTGAAGTCTGATTATGACAGAATGATGAAAACGACATACTTAGCCAAATTCAATGGGTTTGATTTTAATGGGAATACTTATAGAGTAGTAACCACTTCCTAAGTTGAGTGGTATTTTACACCATATATTTTTTTCTGATATTGTTGAAGTTATTCAGAAAGTAAAGGACTACTTATAAATCATTCAAATCGCATTTTTAGTCTTACAAAGAGAACATGGTATCTGATAAGGCTAGTAGTCTTACTCAGTCAAAGCCCTGGCAAAAGGAGATTTGAAAAGGCTCAAAGGGCAGTTTTGAAGTGCAGTATTATGTTACCCACATGTGTTAACTGATTTTTAAAATCCCTGATTTAGTTTTTATGCTAAAGTGTAATTTATCTGCACCATTTGGCAAGTTGAAGATGATACTTGGACTGTAACTTCCAGAATTTGTCATTGCAGCAAACAATCTAAGAAGATGCATAACGAGTACACACAGAACAGTGGTGCAAGCTTTCTGCTCTGTAAGTACTTCATTCTTTCTGAAAAAATCTTAACCTTCCAGAAGATGTTTTCTCTTCCATAAATATTGCTGATGCAGCAGAAAACAGCTGGGATTTTCTGTAAATATAAAACTCAGACAATTAACTCATGTACAACACACGCGTCATCATATTCATTTGCTATTTTCATGGCGACTTGTCCTTTCTGCATTTTATTATTCATTTATGATAGCTACTATAAGCCTTTCAGAGTCTATCTGGCTCTCCTGAGGAATATTTATGACTATTATAGGGCTCTTATGAGAAGATCCAACGATAGTTATTGCGGAAAATCTGTGAAATGCTACATTAGTGAAGAGATATGCTGGTAGTAAAATACCTGAACTTGTTTCAAAGTATCCCTTGATGGAAATTAAAAATAGGCTTCTTCTGGTGAGGTTCTGTATCTCCTCTAACCCTGTCACCTCAGAGAACTGAGTAGTTCTGATTGGGAGTTTAGTATTCATAGTTGCAGCTGCTGCCTGAAAGCTTTGGAAAAGCTTCCGATGGAAAGAAAGAAAAAATATTTTTAAAGGTATTTGCTGAAGAAGTAACACATCAAAAATAAAAACGGAAAAAATATAGGCAAAAATATAAGGCCTAAAGGTGCACTTTCTGACACTCAGGGACACTTTTATTATCCTTTACCCCTCTACCTCCTGTTTTAAAGAAGGAAGAGTGGTGTCTTGAAGTGACCGAATACTGCAGTACTGCACCACCTTCTGGGAGGGAGAGAATCTGGAATAAGGAGAAAGAAATTGAAGGAGCAGGGAGAAAGGCATAGCTTTCACCAGCTTTTTTAATCAGTGTCTAATTTCATCTCTGTTTCAATAAATAACCATGAAGAAAACTGCTGAATCATTTTTGTTTAATCCACATCCATTACTATCTTTTCTATGTTTCTAGCCTATTTTGGCCTCACTGTGTAAATAACAATAAGCCATTTCAATTTAGAACTAGGAGATTTTCTGGCATGTAAGTGGTTGTTATAGGAGCAAATATGCTATGCTGCCAGGGAAATAATCTGGGAAGATATCTTGAAAGAAGAGAATTTATCAGGCCAGAAAAATTAAAGGAAAAAAAAATCAACAAAGTGAAAAAAATAAAAGAAATATGAAAACAAAGCTTGATAATGCATGGATGCAATATAAATAAAAAACTTTCCAGTTTGGGTACAAATATGAACTTCACCTTTATTAGAATATAAATTCCTGTGATAGGTTCATGCCCTATGAATGCAGGAATTAGATTTCATTAAGCAGACACACTATCACAGCTGTTGAATATGTTTGTTCCAGTGAAATCCATGGCATAAGTTACACAATATCCTTATTATCTTTTCAGAACACAATCAAAACTTAGTCTTTACTCAGTGCCTCAAAATTGTTATTTATTTGTTCACTGGGCTTTAAGTGGTTTAAGAAAACAAGCAGTGCATTGTCTTGGAATGCAGTTTAATGCAATTTTGGACCACTCCAGCATTTATCTTGGGTAGGAAGTCCTTTGGCTATTTGACAGAAACAAAAGAGACATATTTACAAAGACAGAAATTTGTGACAGGAAAGCTGGTGTTCACAGGTATCTTCTTTAATCAAAGGTGAAAGGCAGGTTCCACAAAGGAGAGATTTCATAACAAAAGGTTCTTAATCATCTCTGTAAGTGTCCTCCTTCACTGAGGATGCCTAGGATTCTCCTTCATAGGTAAAAATCAGGTTTTTTGACTAACCTTTCAAAGGCTCATCACACTTCATTATAAAAAGATCCTGCTAAAATATTTCTTGGCTTAGTGTTTTAGTGTTTAGAGCTCTACATTTCCATGTCTTTCTCCTGGGAATAAATTTTAGATTATATATTCTGCTTAGTGTATATCTTTCTCTACCTCCTACTCCCAGTCATTGTTTTTATTCTAGTTATTAGTAAAAAATATACATTTTTTTACCAATGTGAGTAGTATGCCACAGAAACAAAGTATTATCCTCACTTTACTGCACCACTGACTGCAAGCTACCTGGAAGAGGGATTGCCTTGGCTTCTGATTTTTGGGCAAAACCCATCAGGTTGCTCCTGTTTAGCCAACATCAAAGAAAAAAATAAAACAAAAAAATACAAGCAAATCCAAAACACATAATGACTTAGTTCACTCTAGCTAAGGATCTAGCTCTGAGTTTTTGTTACATGTGGGATTAAGTATAAATAAATCATACTGCATTGTTGGAGTGTATGGTAATTGGGTTATTTTGTTTTCTGCATTCCCTGTTTTTTGCTCTTCTGGTTTACTTTAATTAACAAACAGCATGAAGCTTTTCAAACCTGTCCTTGATGTTCATAGAGGAAGAGGGAGAGCAAATGCCAAACTTTAACCTACAATTCATCGCAAATAGTGATATACCTTATAGGAGGCAGTAGAAAATATATTCATTTACATTTAAATTAAGTGTTTCAAATAATTATTTAATTGAGAATTAATAAGCCAGTTATTGCAGGTTAATTAAATGCCACTTGATGATTGAAAACATATTATTTATTCAGATTAACAACTATTAGGTAGTAGTGTAGCCCCATATCCTGCTGTGACACTACTTTAAAAGACTGTCAATGTAATTCTCATTTTCAGGCTTGGATTTATTTTACTCTGTTGCTGTTTATAACACCTTGAAAACACTATGAGAAAATAACCCAAAATTCTTAGCATAAGATTGTTTTTCCCTGCCATAGACTATTTGTTTATTTTTGGTGAGTTTCTGAAAGCTCAGCTACAGTAATTGTAAAGAAAACACCACTGAAATATTTCAAGTGCTATACATATACACATTTATATAAAACAAAGAGGAAATTTGTGAAGAGTGTATACAAAATAACAGAAATTGAATAAATCAAATATTGAATCTGCAGGCTTCCAAAGAACTCATTTGATTTACCTCATGGGCCATACCCAGTTTTCAGTAGAGGTGTACAGCCTTATATGCTACTTGCATTTGGATGCAATGTGTGAATGCTGTCTTGTGGAGGTCAGGAATGCTTGTTGAGAAAATAAGAAGCACTAACTTTTGTTTGTCATCTATATTACAATCTTTCTTTCTTTATCCACATATTCTTTTATGAGAGCCTTTTTAACAGTGCATTAATGCTTAAGTTGTGCTGTGTTGATAGGTTATTTAGAATCCCTTGTAGATGAAAGATTACCCTAATAGAGCAAACTTTTCATCCATATTAATGCACAATACGAGCACCATCTTTTCCTGTTGTAAATCCAAAACAACATTAAATCAAAGAAACTGTATAAATCAGTTTTGCATGCATGGCAGGACAGCCAGGTTCACTCGCCTTCAGTTTGAACAAGAAACTGCAGCCTGTCAGGTAGACTGTTTAAGTTTTGTAAAGACTGCAAGACTTCCATCAGGTGGGGGAAATGGTGGAGTGATGTATGCATGTACTGGTTCTCGATTCTTTGACACTTTTACTGAAGTGATTCTTATCTTTCTCAATGAACTACCATTGCACAAGAAGATTTTATACTGCAAAACACAGGCTCCAAGTTTCCTTCTGTCTCTTCACAACACCTCTTAGTGTTGTAACACCACATTTTGCCCACAGTAAAAACTTTGCTTCTGGTTTTCCATAGAAATCACTTATGAGAGAGTCCAGTATACATACATGTATATTTACTTAAGTGACTTTGGGATTACAATTTGATGTTAGGAATTTGGAAATTGGAATAATAATTCTCTGTGTTATTGTTAGAAAGCTAAAAGATATTATTTTTTCAGGCATAGTTTCACTGAAGTCTAGAATTTGTGTGCAACAGCCCATAACTGAGTTTGAGAAATACTCAGCAGTGTCTCCCTTATAGTCAGCTATCTTAGCACACAATTTGCTTTTTCTTGTTTTGACATGGAATATAGTTGCTTAGTAAGTTAAAAAGATAATGAAGACAGGAACCAATCAAAAGATGAATTTACTATAATTTATATAAAATGTCTTCAAAGTGAGGCAGAGAAAAACATTCTATGAGATGGTTTACAACTATTGTGTGAAGTCACATGTCAAAAGCAAAAAATAGAGTTTCTTTTCATTGTTATAAACTGCATTATCATTCTTATTCTATAAAATAAATAAAAAAATAAGCCCACATCATTAAAGATAGTAGAAATGGTGTCACACTGACTGGAAAACATTTTACACCAGTACACTGTGTAAATGATATGTTATGACTTCTGGGAAGGCAATGAAGCAAAGAACCAAGTCCCCTTACAGTCATCTTCCTTAAAGACAAGGATGGCTTAGTGACTAGCATTTTGCTGTCACCCATAGGTTTGTAAACAGTACAGTAGTTGAATTTAAACTTATTTTACAGAAACAGAACCTTCTTCATCTATCTCAGGCATTAAAGGAAACATAAACTTATCAAGGAATGGGTCTTGAGAAAAGAATCATTTACACTACCTTATGTTCTCTCAAACTCACTGACTCTTAAGCTCAAAGAAGACAGAGTTTACAGGTTTATTTTCGCAGCAGTTGAGTGTATAAGTGCTTTCTCCAGGGGTCAGGAAGATTAAAAATAGAAGGCAATAGAGAAAGTGAATTATCATACAGAATAAGATAGAGGATCTTTTCTTGATGAACAATTCAGCTAGCCAGCAAGTCTCAGTCCTGTGAGACCCCATGTGGAGTACTGTGTCCAGTTCTGGGGCCCTCAACATAAGAAGGACATGGAGCTGTTACAGCGAGTCCAGAGGAGGGCCATGAAGATGATCAGAGGGATGAGGCACCTCTTCTATAAAGACAAGCTGAGACAGTTGTAGTGTTCAGCCTGGAGAAGAGGAGGCCCTGAGGAGAGCTTCTAGTAGATTTCCAGTACCTAAAGGAGACCTACAGGAAAACTGCAGATGTTTTACAAGGGCATGTAGTGATAGGACAAGGGGAAATGGTTTTAAACTGAAAGAGGGTAGATTTAGATTGGATATTAGGAAGAAGTTCTTTACTGTGAGGTGGTGAGACACTGGAAGAAGTTGCCCAGAAAAATTGTGGCTACCCCCTTCCCTGGAAGTGTTCAAGACCAGGTTGGATGAGGTTTTGAGAAACCTGGTCCATTGAGAGGTGTCCTTGCCCATTGCAGGGGAGTTGGAACTAGATGATGTTCCAACTCAAACCATTTTTTCATCCTTTGATAAGAATAGAGGAGAATGTAATGTCTCTTATTTTGCTTTTCGTTCAGACTGCACTAGTAGACGGTTTCAGCAACTTCACATGTCTCTGGAGTACTCGTGGAAGTGATGTAAGACTGTGAGAAGATGCACACTGTATGTGTCAATAGGTGACAGGACATTCATATTGGTTGGGTTAAGCAGCTGAAGATATCTTAATATAAGGATATTTAAACATTTAAGGTATGTCTATTTCTAGACATAAAAGGCTGGATACTCTTATAGTGCCATTTGGTATAGCTGCATGTGCCATACGGCTGTTGTGGATATGACTCTCATTCTCTTCTTCAACTTTTCAAGACTCACTGAAAACTAGAAACTGCAATCAGGTTTCCAGCAGCTTTGAATACCTCAGAGCACCCTCTGCAAACCTCGGCTTGTGTTAAAAATACTGCAACAGATTTTAAAATGGAAGAGCAACTAGTACACAGATCACTTGTAAAATACTTTGTTTCAGTTTTATTAAAATATCAGTGGATAAGGATGGGAATGGTGGTGGAACTAGAAGACAGAAGTATTTAAAAATGAAGAATAGATTATACGTTTTCTGTAACACTTTGGGTCCATACCATTAATGATTGAGACCAATGTTGTTTGAAATCCGTGAGATGGTATAAAGATAAAAACATCGTTCAGCACTAAAGAGGCACATACTAAAAATATACTAACACATCTATATCATGTATTACTATTTAATTCAGATAAAATGATTGAAATTTACACATTCACTTTTTTATATTAGTTTACTATTTTACATTTCTCTTTGTACAAAGGATAATTGCCAACCTTTCACTTAGATTTTAATCCTTTCTAAATTCCTGTTTTCATATACTTAAATTATTCCAATATATTCAGTGTTTCCAACACTTAAGAAAAATACTGAAATTCAAAGGAAACAATTCACACGGTTTTAGAATTTTCTAAAAAACATGGATATACTGCTGACAGCTAACAAACAAAGCAATTTTAGAGACTTCTGTAATTTCAAAAGTACACCATTGCACTGTATTCATAGGGTCTTTTTACCTTCCTTTTTCTGCCTTTTTTTTAAACTTTGTTTCTACAGCTTTCTCTCAAAACTTCTCAAGTTGTGCTACAACATAGCAAAATTCACCTTATTTGTTTATTTATTTTTAAGAATTATGTAACTCTTTCTGAAATCAATACTGTTTTAAAAAGTATTCCAATGAAAAGAAGAAGGGTGAAAATGAGAAGTTTATGAAAACTGATAAAGATACCTGATAGATATGTGATGCTTGGCCATTTTTTACTTTAAAGAACTCAAGGCATTTTGTGTCTATAGTAGATACCATAGGTAGTAGAAACATCAGCTCTTGCTTCATATGCAACTGGTAAGCGAGCCAATTAGGGGTGATGCTCGTCTAGGCCTGCTGTTTACCAACAGAGAAGGACTGGTGGGTGATGTAGGGGTTGGAGTCTGTCTTGGGCACAACAGTCACAAGATGATAGAATTTTCAATTCTTGGAAAGGTAGGAAAGAGGGTCAGCAAAACTGCTACCCTAGACTTCCAGAGGGCTGACTTTGACCTGTTTTGGACACTGGCTGAGAGAGTCAATTGGGAATCAGTACTGAAGGGCAAAGGGGTCCATGAAGGATGGGCATTTTTCAAGAAGGAAGTCTTCAAGGCACAGGTACAGGCCGTCCCCTTGCGCCTAAAAATGAACTGGTAGGGAAGAAGACCAGCCTGGCTCAATAGGGAAATTTTATGTGATCTCAAGGAAAAAAAGAGAATTTACCACCTTGGGATGAAGGGACTGACAACTCAGGAGAACTACAAGGAAGATGTTAGTGTATGTTGGGAGAAAATTAGAAAGGGCAAGGCAAAGCTAGAACTAAATCTGGCTACTGCCATAAAAGATAATAAAAAAAAGTGTTTACAAATATATTAGCAACAAAAGGAGGGTGAGGGAGAACCTCCATCCTTTATTGGATGCAGGGGAAAACATGGTCACAAAGGATGAGGAAAAGGCTGAGGTTCTAAATGCTTACTTTGTCTCAGTCTTTAACAACCAGACTAGCTGTCTTCAGGGTACTCAGTCTCCTGAGTCAGAAGACAGAAATAAGGACCTGATTGAAGTTCCCACAATCCAGGAAGAAACAGTTAGAGACCTGCTGCTCCACTTAGACATACATAACTCTGTGAGACCAGATGGATTCCACCTGAGAGTACTGAGGAAGCTGGCAGAGAAGCTCACTAAGAAACTCTCCACTATTTTTCAGCAGTCCTGGTGAACTGGGCAGGTCCCAGAGGACTGGAGACTGGCAAATGTGACACCCATCTACAAGAAGGGTAGGGAAGAGGATTTGGGGAACTACAGGACCATCAGCCTGACCTCAGTGCCAGGGAAGATTATGGAGCAGATCATCTTGAGTGTGATCATGCAGCATGTGTGGGACAACCAGGGGATCAGGCCCAGTCAGCATGGGTTTATGAAGGGTAGGACCTGTCTGACCAACCTGATCTCCTTCTGTGACAAGGTGACCCACCTGGTAGATGAGGGAAAGGCTGTAGACATCATCTATATGGACCTCAGTAAAACATTTGATAGTTTCCCACATTCTCATGAAGAAACTTGCTGTTCATGGCCTGGATGGGAGTACCCTTCACTGGGTCCAAAACTGACTGCATAGCTTAGCACAAAGAGTGGTAGTAAATAGAGTCATATCTAGTTGGCGACCAGTCACCAGCAGTGTCCTCCAGGGCTCTGTAGTGGGGCTGGTTCTGTTCAATATCTTTATTGATGATCTGGATGAAGGCATCAAATGTACCATCAGTAAGTTTGTGGTTGACACCAAGTTAGGTGGGAGTGTTGATCTGCCTGAGGGTGCGAAAGTGCTACAGAGGGACCTGGAGAGGCTGCAGTGATGGACTGAGGCCAATTGTATGAGATTCAACAAGACAAAGTGCCGGGCCCTGCACCTAGGCTGCAACAACCCCATGCAAACGTACAGGCTTGGGGAAGAGTGATTGGAGAGCTGCCTGGCAGAAAAGGATCTGGGAGTGCTGGTAGACAGACAGCTGTACATGAATCAGCAGTGTGCACAGGTATCTAAGAAGTCCAACAGTATCCTAGCCTGTATCAGAAACAGTGTGGCCAGCAGGACTAGAGAAGTGATTGTCCCCCTGCACTCAGCACTGGGTCTGGGCCCCTCACTGCAAGAAGGACATTGAGGTACTGGAGCGAGTCCAAAGAAGGGCCACTAAGCTGGCTCCTAGGCCTGGAGCACAGGTCTTTTGAGGAGTGGCTGAGGGATTTGGGGTTGTTTAGTCTGGAAATGAGGAGGCTCAGGGGAGACTTTATCACTCTCTACAACTATCTGAAATGAGGTTGGAGTGAGGGGGCAGCTGGTCTCTTCTCCCAAGTGACAAATGATAGGACAAGAGGAAATGGCCTCAAGTTGCACCAGAGGAAGTTCAGGCTGGATATTAGGAATTTTTTTTCATGGAAAGGTTGGTCAGATATTGGAACAGGCTGCCCAGGGAAAGTCACCGTCCCTGGAGGTGTTCAAAGAATGTTTGGATGTGGCCCTTGGACACATGGTTTAGTGGTGGTCTTGGCAGTTATAGGTTGATGTTTGGACTTGATGACCTTGAAGTTCTTTTCCAGCTGCAGTGATTCTATAATTCTACAGTTCTATGATCCAGTTTGCTGCTCCACCCTTTCTTGCTTTGATTTCTCAGTTCATATTGAAAAGGAAAACTTGCATCGTGCTACATACTAGGAAGATGGTTACATTAGCACATCTGACGGGTAAGGTAAATCTCATGGTATGGAATTAAAAAACCCATAATAAAGTGTTTCAATCTTTTGCTTTATTGGGTTCCTTTTGAATATGAGGCCCTTCAAAATGCATTCTTCCTTATTCAGACATTCCATCCTCTCGAGTAAGAGGTATATCACAGATGACCCACTCACGTGTGAGGTCAGGATTTTGAAGGAGTAAATGTTGAAACTTAACAGGTTGAAGTGCTGCTGCAACTGGGCCTGGAATAGAGACGTAACCATAGCCACGTGCTGCGACCCCATACATCTTGTGTGTTAAGAAGTCAATATAAAGAGGAAAGGATAAACTCCTAGCTCCCAAAAAAAATGCCATTCTTTTTTATTATTATTTTTGTATTCAACAAGAAGAAATGCTATGAGAGAGAACTATAGTAAATTAAAAAATATTTTTTTAAAGTTGGAAAAGTAAAGTAAAATATCAATTGTTACAAAAATAAATTTTCTTTTTCAAATTCTTCCGTTGAAATATGTTATATGCAACAATATTTTATTGAAAAAATATCTATTGGAAGACATATTATTCAGGGAGAATTTCACCATTCAAGACAATTCTGTCAGCTCTAGTGGAAATATTTCAATTAGTATTTTGTTTGACATTTTGTGCAATCATTTTTTAAGTAGATTTGCTTTAAGTTTTGAAGTATTTGAATATTGTTATTTGGAATTGATTAATTAGGGAGACACAGATTCTCCACTTAAGAACACTAGAACACCATATCAGTATTAAATCCCTAGTTCGTTTTTTTCAATCTAAGGATTTAAAATTGTTCCTGTCCTCCCATAAACATTAAGGTAGGTTGGTAAAGTGCCCAATATACCTATCTATCGGGATTACAGCTTACAGAGAGGCTGCACATTCAAATATAAATGCCCAAAGGAGGTGGCAATTCAGATCGCCATGAGCAAAATACTTTGACCCAGAGAAACAGATATTTTGCATATGTAGGCAAGAACACATTTTATGTGTGAAGCAAATCCTGTGACCTGACTGACATATTCCACTACAAATCCGTCCTCTCATTTTCCTACTGACACAGTTTTGTTCTTGGTCTTAATTGAATCTCATGTCTGCAGCCCTGGCTGCTTTTCTGCTCCTTCAGACCTTTTCTCCTGGTGCTAATTTTCTCTCTGCATATGTTTTCTCAAAACTCTCTGCACTTTCTACTTCCCTGTGGCTCACCCTTTATCTCTGTAATTCACATGCTTTTTCTCCATCAGAGAAGTTCCTTAGTTGCTGTCCTTGAGTAAAGCAGCACACTGATGATCCCCTCTTACCCTAGCAGCATTTGACCATACTCATCTTCCTTGTAGTAATATTTCCATCCACAGAAGAGCAGTAACAATAAAATTATTATTGTATATTTCAATTAACTCTTCTTTCATGAAGAAAGAAAAATCACTGTACAATAAATGTTATGCTTCAGTGTTTTATGGATGAAACATTTTAATCTTTTGAAGTATTCTTTAAAGATTTCCTTTGATTTCACTTCAGGCTTGCAAATTCAAAATAAATTAAATAAATTAAATTTTTGTTCTTTGTTTAATTCTTTTGTTTTAAACTAACTACAGTGTTCAATTTATTAGTTTTTAGTATATTTTTAAATAGTAACAACAGTGTGGTTTAAAAGCAGAAGCTTTTTTTCTAATTTTTTTGTCACAATGGACAGAAACCTGAACACTCCTATGATGGATTTATGAGGGGAAGAAGGGAGGAAAAAAGATGTTGTTAACTTTTCTAACATACTCTTGGCCATTACTTTTCTGTAGCCAAAAGAAGCATAACTTTCCAGTCTAGCAAGCCATGGGCAGCCAGTTTTCTTAGGAGAATGCTGTGGGTGACAGTGTCAAATGCTTTGCTGAAGTCTAGATAGACCACATCTACAGCCTTTCCCTCATCTACTAAGTGGGTGACTGTCATAGAACTAGATCAGGTTGGTCAGACAAGACCTTCCTTTCATAAACCCATGTTGGCTGAGTCTGATCCCCAATTGTCCAGTCTTTCAATTTCCACCAATGAAAAAGGATTAATGTTAATTTGTTTTCTTTATCTCTTCATAGTTTGTACATTTTTGTGTGATTACATTTTTTAATCACAGTACACAGAATTTGAAGTAGAGATATAATGCAAATATTAGTGATGACAATAGCATATTGCTACTCATTTTTTAGTTTCAAATTCAAAGGAAACTCCTATAAGCATAGTACTATTTATGGAACTTAAAAGAGAGCAAAAGACAGATTGCTCTGAAAATACATATATATATATGTTGTTTCCCCCGAAGTAGGCAATGCAGTAGTGTGATTTTTATTTTTATGGTACACTTAGTTGTCATAGGCTGCTTTGAAATCAAGTTAGAGACACTACATGCTCTGGCTTTAACCTACATAAACAGCACAGGTTAAAGTGTATAATACAGTACATGTTGTAAATCTATACAAAACACTGTGGAGTAGATAAATCTCTTTGTTATAGGAGTTCTTATTGTATTCATATGATTCCAAAATTTGCCTTCAAATGAGATAATTTTCTCATTAAAACAAAGGCAAAATATAGTACTGGTAACACAATGATTTTCTGTGTACGTGTAAATGCAGGTAGAGAAAGACTAAGAAAAATAGGTAAGAATAAACTTAGATCATAATATTTATAATTATAGAAGAATGACATTCACACCTGGCATTCAGTCCTGAAATTTTGTTTCAATGAGGTTAAAATCCCCCTGAAGTTCAGTAGTCTTAACATTTGAACTTTTAACTTTTCAGTAGCAAAAGAATTGACAATTAGTTTAGTTCCTTAGTTAGTAGTGAATTACATTCCAAAACATAACTACAAAATGTATTTGATATATAATTCCAAGCATGAGGGAAGAAACAAAGCCATATGAATTGCAAGTAAAAAGTAAAATACGTTTCTAATATCCCATAGCAAGGAGTTTTATTTAGACAGCAACATGCTAAAAAACAGCTTCATAAAGCAAACGTTTATGAAAACTTTCTTTGATGATTTCAGCTAGAATTCTGAAATGCAAACAGTCAAGGAATCCAAGAGTTTCCATAACTTCTCATACATCACTGAGAAAACCTTAGCACTGACATAAGCTGATGAACCAATTTTTAATGAAATATTGTCAATGCATTTTATACTGATTACAATCCAAGCAGCTACATCTTGCCCTATCAGTTATACTTCTCAGAACGTTGCACTATTTCTAGTGAAAAAAGACATACCATCAAATGGATTAAAATGTATACATTAGGAAAGACAACAAATAAGGACAAACTGGAAATGTTGAAAAGACTTAAAATGAAGAAAAACCCTTGTCTAGCTGCTTACATTCACTGACAAAGAAAATGTTTTCAAATGCTTCTAGAAACTAGATCTACATTGAAAAAAATGTTGTAGCTATAAGAGCATTTTTCAAAATATAGTATGCTTTTAGTTTTTATATGGAAGACCTATAATATCAATACAGAATAATTCAGTATACTTTTAGAAGTATAGAGATGTGGTCTAACTCTGCTCCCAGTAGTCCAATGTTGAAATAATAAATTTTTTTATACCATTTATTCAGTGTTCATTCATCACAATTCTGCTGTTTTTTCTTTTTGGAGGAGGTTATTCTACTTCTTTAGAGATCACCTTTGTAAAAGCTAGCCATTTTGTGATTGATATTTTAACAAATTCATTATCTATTCAAAGGAATAGGAAAGCAAAACAGGGATTAATTTTCAGGAATGAAAGTATAAAGAAGTGAAGTGGAACCCAGAGGAGCAGATAGGTTAGAATGCTTTTAAATTATTTGAGCTGAGTCTTATGATTATCTCCATGCAAATCTCCCCAACAGGTATGTTTGACTTAGATTGATAACAATACGTATAACCCTTCAGTTATGGGTTACCTGTAGTGCAGATAAGATGATATCTTCTATCAAAATAAAAAGTAGATGTTATTAGAACAGTAAATAGTAGGGAAGCTTTGGACTTAAAAATCACTTTCTCTTATGAAAACACAGAACAATAAATACAGACTTGAGGTAATAAATGAAGGACTGATTCTGCATTCCTGATTCAAAAAAATCTTCTGTTATGTTCACTGACATTATTCCCTCAAACACAAGTTCAAGATCAGGACATTTGCTAGTCTGTTCTTACTTTTTGCAGGACTACAATGATGTAAAATAGGGGCAATCATTTAAGGAAAACGATCAGAAAATTATAAGGTCCCTTGAGAAAACTCAACATTTATTTTTTTTCCCCTTAGAACAGAATGCTCTGGTCAGTCCTCAGATAAACCTTACTGACTTTTAAATCTATGACTATAATGAAAACTGTCCTTGAAATCTGTCAAGTGCATGTTTTTCAAATTCAAATGAGGAAACTAATTTTCCCTATCACTTGGCTGTGCTCTGGGTGTTCTCTGCTTGCAAAAGTCATCAATAAAGAAGGCACACCATAAATAACTTTTTATTTTATGTAACACCCTCTGATATTTCATGGTTAAGACCAGGCTATACAATCAGAGAGAATGAATATCACTTTTAAAACCATTCATTAATTTTGACAACATCTTTTGTATTGATATTTGCCAACTGATCAAGTCAACTAGTTTCCATATGGGACGATTTGTAGTTATTTTTAGTTCTGTTGAAGAAATCCTCCCCCTTCAACATGAATCATTAAATTCAACTAATGTATATTAAAGAACTAAGGTCAATCAGTTATTTTAGTTTATGCCAGCTGGGCTGTATAAGGTTCGCCTCCTTTTCCAATTGTGTCAATCTAACACGGCTGTCACTCTACACAGATGAGGTATTATGACAGGATTAAACTCATCGGGTAGAGAATCATGCAGAGGATTTACATCTTGTGTTCTACTTCTTCACTTGTTACTTTAAGGAATTCGGTATGATTACTTTATCATTTTAACATAGATAGTTTTCAGCTAAGATTCATGAAACATTAATTATAAAATGTGTTCTTCAGAAGACAGGACATTTTTGTGTTCTTGACTGTGTGTGAATACAGATACAGAATTTTTTTGTCCAGTAGACTGTGTCATAATAATAGTTTGAATATTTTTTCTTTAAGCTATTATAGGAACTAGTACATTCTCACTTCCCAAGACATGTATACAGATTTTTTTCCCCCATTCTTTTCTACATATCCCGTCAATGTTCTTGTGCAAGATAATGTCCCGGTACTGTCTTCCTTTCCATGGTTAATTAGCATAACATAAAATTATTTGTTTACATGTTAATAATAGATTATCACACAGAAGAAACATGACTGAGACTGAAAACGTGAAGAATAAGGTTCTTAATTTGGCATAAAATTGTAAGAAGGTAGAGATTTACAAATAATAATTTATTCTAATATATCTTTTTAACATCTGTTATTGGAAGACCTTAACTAAGTCAAAAGACTTAAATATATGCTTAAATTTCATCATACTGAGAGTGGGGCAAACCATCCCACCGTATTTATCCATTGATAACATCAGGATTGGATCCAGCTTCAATATGGTCAACACAACTGCTCAGCTGTAAGGTTACTGCTGTGTCACATCTCTGCATGCTGCCCAAGGACATGTTGATGGGTTGGCTACAGCCCCAGAATCTTACCTTCACCTCAGCAAATCTGTCCTGAAGTGTCACTGAGAGTTGTACATCAATATGTCCTGCTCTCCCTAATGAGTAGTCTTCTGGCCAGATCTTTACAGTGATTTTATTAAGAAATCATGGTGTATGGTACTGTAATCAGTATTATAACTTCTCTGATTGAAATTGTTTTTTTCTTTGTTAATTCCATAGAAATTATTTATATTATTGCAATCCTTGAGGAGGTGCTTTGGATGAAGTTAGCAAATAAAGTTCTTGAGTCATTAGTTAGCTAAATGTAGCATAACAATACAAGTAAATGTAGAAATATGCTGTGTAATTAACGAAGCATAAAATAATTTGGTTTGTATCTAGGAAACTATCCATGTGACAAAGTATTCTGGCTCTACCTGGAGTGGACTGTTGATGACTTATTCACATTATGAGCAGGCTTCTCTGAGCTCACTAGTAAAAACTGTAATGCTCATTGCTTTTTCAACCCAGAACAGGTAATTGCTGAAAAATAATAGTCAACATTTATTAAAGTGGTACACTTCAGGCTACTATAATGAACACTGTCTGAAAACAAAAAAATATGTAGCTATGCGTTCAAAAAATTAAACAAAATACTTGAAGACTCCTATACTTTTACATGTCATTCTGCTCTCCGCCTCTTAATTCTGATGTGTTGGAGACATAAATGCTGTAGAAGAGAAGTAGATAAAGAAAAGTTGGATGAGATAAAAAATATATCCAGAGGAATATTACTATATAATCCAGAGGAAAAAGATAAATCTTAAAAGTGAGATGAAGAAGAGAGATGAGTATTCTAAATCACAAGTTGAGACCAAATTTTTGTGCCAAGAAAAATTAGTTTAATCTTGCAACCTGATCAAAATTTTGATAGATATTTCAGATATAAAAATATCATAAATGAGTATGCCTGTATCATAAAGTTTAGGTTTTTTTTATTTTCTTTCTTTCTACTTTTTTTTTTATTATTTCCCCTAGTCTGTCAGAGGGGGAAAAAAAGTGAATCCTTTGGTGATGAAAATAGCCAAATTGGTAGAGTAAAAGTTTAGAACCAGAAATTTGCAACTACATTTTGTGCAAACCCACACTTAAGATGCATATCTGACCCCACTTCTACCATGTCTTCAAGTCAGAAGCCAGTCTCCATTCCCTTTTATTCATCAGCATTTGATCTGGGATGGTCAACAAAGGATTTAAAATTAGAAATTGTGCAAACTATTTTACAATGCTGGCATCCAACACATTTTCGCAACCTATAAACTGTTGTTGAAAATGACTTCTTGAAAAAGCAAACAAGCCTAGACTTGACTTCATTTCACTGCTGGATACTTTAGGCATATCAAACCGTAACTGTTTCCATCACATAAAAGGTAAAACTAGCTTTATTAAACAGGGTCTATGAAGTTGTAACAATGACATGACTTAACAATAAATCAGTTGAACATTTCCAAAACTAAAAAAATCTTTGGTAGAAAATGTTGATTCATCAAAATTGAAATACTACACAATTAAGTTATATTCAGTAGAAACCTCACTGGTTTCCTCACAGGTATTCTTCTCATCTATCAGTAGAAAATGATTCTGTATAGCTGCAAGGTAATTCCACAATGTTCACTTTGGACAGATACTTAAATCTTTTGCTATTCTGAAAAACACAGAATGAGTCATTTTGTGTAGCAAAGGGGGAAAATATTTATAAAATTCCCCTTGCACTCCAACATAATCTGGGATAAAAATAGTAAAACCGAAAAAAATCATACAGATTTAATTTTGATGTTTCCAAAATGGAAGGTTTCAAATCAATAGTGTTAAAAATATCAACAGGTTCAAGTTTTCAAGATCATATTTTTTAACTTATTGTTTCAAATACAATTATTTTTTTTTAAATTGCACCAGGAAAATAAGCAAAGGTCTTAAAAAGTACAAAACAAAATGCTTTGTTGCAGATCAAACAAATTTTTCCATTTGACAAACATTACTTTAGTGATCTTTAGTGCCTCTGTGAAAAGTTGACAAAATTCTTTTTTTCTGTCCAAGTTAAGTATTTTCATTTTTTTCTCCCAGTTTTCATTATTAAAAAAAATACAAAATAATCCAGTACTTGTTCAGTATGTTGGGTATACACGGTAAGTTTTGAGGAGAGTAGGAATCGTGCTACAGGGATGGTTTCTGTGAGGAGAGACTCAGACTACCCCATTCTGGACACCACTTCAAGGTGTGGCTGAGCCCCTCAACCAAGGTGGTAGCATCTCTGGGAAATTAATAATGAGCAAAACACTGCACAAGCAGAGAACAGGGAGGAAGAAAGGGTGAGAAACAATTGAGGTAACACTGAGGTCAGAGAAGAAGAGGGAGGAGGTGCAGAGATTCCCTGCAGTCCCTGGAAGACCCATGTGAGAGCAGGGAAAAAGTGCAAGGAAGAAGGCATGACAGAGAGGAGCTGTTATTGACTGACTCAATCCCCCCAATCCTGAACCCCAGTGTATCATTCAGGGTGGGTGGGGGTCAGATAAAGGAATCTGCATGAAAGGAGGGATGGTGAGCCTGAAAAAGCAAGGAGGAAAGGTGGTTTTTAGTGTTCATTTTTGTTTGTCACCCCCTGACTCTATTTTACTTGGCAATATTTTTTTTCCCAAGACAAGTCTGTTTTGCCCATGACAGTAACTGGTAAACAATCTTCCTGACTTTATTTTGACCTAGAAGCTTTCTATTATTATTTTTTCCCCATGTCTTGTTGAGGACAGGGAGTAAGTGAGCAGCTGGGTGGGCATTTGTCTAGTAGCTAATAACATCTCATCACACTCAGGTCTATTTACAGGGTTCATTACTCTTCAAGGAAGAAAAAAAATAAATATATTTTTGAGATATTACTAAGGGAAGGGAAAATATACTAAAATTTTAGCACATGTTGGTGTATTTAACTGATTTGGAGAATAACGTTCAGACATTATGCAGAATGCATTTCCAACATGGATAGCAGAGTGGAGCTACTTTGCATCCTAAGGGGTCTGGTTTTTTCGTAATTCTCTGGAGCCATCCTGTAAAATATGTGTTCACACTATGTACCTGTACTCAGGACCAGGCTGTGTGTTATTCTATGCTTTCAGTAAATGCAATTAGCACAAAGAACTAATTTTCCCTTTTTCTACTTCAGTACATGAATCTGGCAGCCACTTTAACAGGTGTCATTCCCTCTTTTTTTCTCCATATAGAAAGTCTTAAAAACATGGAAGGATCCCTGGCTCTGAGCAAGAGGGTTAGGAAAGCAATAAAGAACTGAATATCCTCTGACTTTCTTTCACATTCCTTTGATCAGAAAATATGGCCAAAAATTTTCATAATTATTTGATACATAAATAAATAGCTTATGTCCTCTACTGTGAAAATCCAAGGTCTGTCTTTTGAACCAGCTCACATCTCTTCTTTGTGGTCTAGGTTCAATGTTTGCACACAGTAACACAGTATAAATTATGCAGGGATAATGATTCAAGAACTCAGGAAGGACTTCTAAAAACTTATTTTCTGCAAGGTATACCTGTGCTTCTTTACTTATTAATATGCATTTCTTTGTTTCTACAATTATATTTAGAACACTGGTAAAGGCAGGTTGGTTTTTGAAGATGCTACTAATAAAAGTTACAAAAATAAGTGGGGAAAGGTTTTTAAATAAGCACAAAACAAAATCTTCAAACAAAACCATGCAAACCCAGAATTGAATCTGGAAGTCTCTACAGTTATACAGACATTGGACTTGTCTAAACAGCTATGAGTGTATCTTCCAAGGGAAGTGTTTGCAAAAGGGAATGATGAGATTCTGCATCCAAAATACTTTTAGCCTGACATGCATTTTTATGCATGTAGCTAAGGAATAGTGATTGCTGTAATCTGTAAGAAGAGATTCCTGCTTCTATACTTGAGTGGTTAGCAATAACTTGGCAAATAGTTTATAGATGTTACTGATATGGGAGGTTAAGGTTGCTTGCCTTAGAGCTTAGAAGCTTTTGTTAGTTTTTGATAAGAGTTAAGTCTGTTCACAGCAATGAATTATGGAAGTAAGGGGCAGGAAATATTTAAAGAAGGGAACACATTTCCTTTTGTACATTTAAGCATTCATTCTGTCCAGAGAACAGCAGTGTTGCTAGTGCAAGGCAAAATGTTTTGAACCTAAGAACCTGACTCTGCACTAATGAAACTGCCTGGCTGCTGAATTACTCCTGCCTAGAAATACTCTTTTGGGCACTGTAAAAATTATAAATTATAACCACAGCAGAAGTGGTACATATAAGGGGAACTCTGAGCTATGCACCACATTTGACATGCTGAGGATGGCATATTATCATGGCTTGCAAAATATCCTGAATCTCTGCCTACACCTCTGCTTAGCTTCTGCCACATGAAGAAATAAGGAAGCAGTAACCTGGTGAATTTGAGGGCGCACAGTGTACAGAATGGTACCAGGTCTTCATATTGTCACTATGCATCACACTGAAATAACAAAGACCAATACATCACTCCTTGTGAAATTAAAGTAATTCCAGGAAAGCATACAGTAATATTATGTATTTGGATCTCCTTTATTTAAATACAGTTCAATGCCTAACAGGCAAGTATATCTTCCTCTGGTAATGACCATCAAATTTTGTTTGCTATAAAGCCTAATTTCCCATTTTTTTCTCTCCTTATTTATTTGTAATTTTTCTATTAAAATAATAAATATATATATATAAACTAGAAAATGTCTAACACATCTCACATCAGAAATTAGAAGATATATGCTAAAAATCTGAAATGCCAGCTGAAGAACTACAGACTTCACATTCAAAACCTGTTGCCAAACACTAGAAATCCTTACATTTACACTTTAAAGTTGCTTAAGAATGTCTACTCAAAACTGCCTAGATCTAGGAAGCACTGAACAGATAAGGCCCCAGTTTATATCTCAGCTTTGCCAGTATGCAACAACTAGATAGTTTATTCTCTGAATTTCCCATTTGAATCATGCTTGTTGGGTTGAACCTCATAGAGACTACTGGTGGAAGATGTTGTACTTCTTTTCGCCCTCTCCAATTTTTACATAGGAATTTACTGGTTAGAGCATACACCTCTGCCTTTGGAACACCTTGTCTGAGTTTTCAATTTGCTGTAGGGAGCTGAACCTATATCACTAGAAACATTTGTTAACCAATAGGCTATTTGGTATTCAAACCAAGTCTTCTCAAGATCATCTGCTTAAAAAATGTTCTGCTTATATAAATTTTTTGCAATATTTATGGAATGAGTATAGGAATTTTGTTCTCTCTCACTCTAGCTTTCTAATTACCACCAGCCTATGACTAAATTCAGAATTTCATGATGAAAAGGCAGTTCCGCTTGCGCAGCATGTCTTAGCACATCAATCTTATGGTCTTTATTAAACATCCAAATACCTAGAAATCTGATCATAA
Organism: Aegotheles bennettii; assembly: GCA_013398125.1. Taxonomy (NCBI): domain Eukaryota; kingdom Metazoa; phylum Chordata; class Aves; order Caprimulgiformes; family Aegothelidae; genus Aegotheles; species Aegotheles bennettii. Next base: position 47,298 of record VZRW01004274.1, on the reverse strand, counting down.
AACACCTAAGGTGGAGTTTGTGTGACCATACGCAGACAGCTAGGCTATAGTTATTATCAGAGAGAAATAAATACTTTTAGTGGAAGAATTCTAACGTCAGGTGACCATCTATATATGATCAGAAGAATTTCACCCTAAATGAACCTTTCTCTCCCTCCTTGAATCTTTAAGTGTATCTGGAGAGATCAGCTCAGCTTTAGGTGACTGGTCTACAGATGTCTAAAGTTCAGGCAAATTCCACCACTTTCAGTATCCATAATTTTCTGGATCTAATGGTAACACCTGTATGGAAAATTTTTTCCTGAATTATTTGTACAGCTATAAAAACTGTTTTTTTTCTGGAGCAGATTTTCCTTTACGAAGTGGATACAAGTTTCTTAATTAATTTTGTCTTGAATAGGAAAGGACAGCTGTTACTCTTTTCCTTATCAAGCTTAATGTACTAGAACCTGAAATGTAAGTTTTCTTTCTGTATTAGGCTTATCTGCCCCTGGTTTAGTACCATGGGTGTGTGGTGGGGTAGTGTCAGGGGTGTTCCATGTGAAGAGAGACCAGGAGCTGCCCTGTGTCAGATAGAACCTGTTCCAGGTGGCTCCAATGCACCCACCACAGGACACACCTGAGCCCCTCAGCCAAGATGGTGGAAGCTCAGGGAAAAAGTATTTAAGGAAAGCCAAAATGCTGTACAGTAATGTGATGGGTGAAGGAAAAAACTGAGAGACAACCCTGCAGAAAACAAGATGAAAGAAGGAGAAGGAGGAGGTTCTCCAGGCACCAGAGCAGAGATTCCTCTGCAGCCTGTGGAAAAGTACATGGTGGAGCAGGTTGTCCCCTTTCAGCCTATGGAGGAACACAGTGGAGCAGATATTCACACTGCAGCCCTTGGAGGATCCCACACCAGAGCAGGTTGACATGCCCTGAAGGAAACTATAGACTGTGGAGAGAATCCCAGGCTGAAGCAGGTTTTCTCGCAGGAACTGTGGCGTGTGGGGAACCCACAGTCAATCAGCCTGTTCCTAATGGAACATGACCCATAGAGAGAGTCCATGATGGAGAAGTTAGGATCATAGGATCATAGGATCATTGAGGTTGGAAGAGACCTTCAAGATCATGCAGTCCAACCACTTACCTACATCGCCACTAAACCACATCACTCAGTATCACATCCAGACACCTCTTCAACACCTCCAGGGACAGTGACTCCACCACTTCCCTGGGCAACCTATTCCAATACCTAACCACTCTTACAGTGAAAAAATTTTTCCTAATGTCTAATCTGAATCTCCCCTGTTGCAATTTAAAGCTGTTTCCTCTCATCCTTTCACTATGGACATGGCAAAAGAGACCAGCTCCCACCTCACTACAACCTCTTTTCAGGTAATTGTAGAGAGTGATAAGGTCCCTCCTGATCCTGTCTTCTCCAGACTGAACAACTCCAGCTACCTCAGCTGTTCCCCATAAGACATATTTTCTAGTCCCTTCACCAGCTTCAAGTTCTTGAAAAGCTGCACCCTGTGGGAAAGACTCATGTTGAAGCAGTTCATGAAAGACTCTATCCCATGGGAGGGACCCTGTGGTGCAGCGGGGGAAGATCATGAGGAGGAAGGAGAGACAGAGGTGAAGTGTCATGAACAGACTACAACCCTCATGCCTTAGCCCCCTTCACTTCTTCGGTTAGGGAGGAAGGGATAGAGGAGTTGAGAATGGAGAAATGAAGTTGAGCCTGGGAAGAATGGAGTAGGGAGAAGTTATTTTAGTTTTTGTCTTTGTTCCTCACCAATGTATTCTATTTTTAATTGGCAATAAGTTAAATTCATTTTCCCTGAATGGAGTCTGTTTTGCCTGTGATAACAATTGATGAGTGATCTCCCTATATTGACCCATCTTATTTTATCCCCATGTTCTGTGGAAGAGGGACATTGAGAGAGCAGCTTGGTGGCTATCTGTCAGCCAACCAAGGTCAACTCACCACATCCTCTAAAAACACCAGGAGAGAGACTATTTTTCTGTATTTTCCCAAGAAGGTAATGAAATGTTTTCTTTGAAAGGTAGAGTATCCAGAGATGCATGGATGTATCTACATTGTCTGTTGAGCACCACTTGGAATCTATTTGCGGTTGGGACAGAGTTGTCTTTGCTGTTGTAGATTGTTATTGCTTAAGAGCAGAGTAGACTTAGACAGAAAGATATAGGCCAAAATAATCACAGTATTTAGGGCAGAGATGTGCTTTTCTTCTTTTTCAGAGGAACATTAATAGCTTGTCACTAACTGCAATACCATGACACAACCTTATAGACATGATTAGGTTTCATGGTTGTAAGTAATCCTCCAAAAGTGTGTTGACAGCATTGGTTAATATTTATAAGGAGTTATAATAAAAATAACAGTAAGGTAGACATTAAAATCTGATATAATGTTTTTCTTCTGAATGTGTGTTCAGTGATGTTTTCCCATTTCATTTTGATTTCTGAATTAAAAAAAAAAATAAAAAGAAATTGTAACTGAATGTGGTTTGTCTTCCTTACCTTTCTTCTCTGGTTGCTTACCTGAGACCTGAGCTAAGAGGAAACTCCTACCTAAATGTATTTTCTTCTTCACAGAACTAAACTCCCAAAGAACTGATAAATTAGCTATTTAAATAAAATTGATAGAACCGCACACTTAATTGTAAAGCTTAATGACTTAACACAACTGTGAAAGAGGCTTGGCTCAGTGTTAAAATACTTACAGCCAGATCTTCAGTTGGTGGAAACAAATAGTGCTGTGTAGGGTTCAGTGGAGCAATGTTAATTTTCACTGACTAAAGCTCTACTTGTTTATATACTTAAAGATCTACTTTAATATGGTTCCTTTGTCATGCTAACTGGCATATGCACTCATGACTAATGTAAGTACTGCTGCATGAAGTATGTGTTGAGCCTTTCAATTAAATGTTTAGACGAACAACCTGCAGACCATTGCTAGTTAGCAATGCAGGTGGAAGGGCAGAATCCCACAAGGAAGACTGCCCAGCTTTCCTATCCCTCAGCAAAACAAATTCTAATACAGAGTTTGCTGTATTACCATTGAGTTACTGCTTACACACTCACTGCACAATCAGTGCTTCCAATTCTTCAAAATTGCAAACTGTTTTGGGGGTACTTTGAGCCAATGAAGGGTGAAATATAAAACCAAATTCTCCCCTGTTCAGTTGTGAAACTATGAGTTATACTTGACAGTGTGGAAGAAAATATTTTTGTATGTCTTTGGACTAACTCCTGTGAGCAGTTTTTGTGCTGTTTCACAGTAATTTAGCTCTTGGGAGGGAACAGAAGCAACGATCATTTATCTAGGATAAGAATTAATAGGGGCAGTATTGATCAGCCACAGCTCTTTACACACAGCTCTGGCCAGAGTCAAATGTAACATTTCTTCACATCTGCCTTTGATTTTTCTATAGAGAATTTCATCTAAAGATGTGCCAGTTGCAGGATGCTAGTCATCTAATTCTATCCATCACTAACAGAAAAAAAGAGGAGGGAAAAAAGAAAAAAGAACAACCTCAAATCAGCTAGGTATCTAAAACTACAGTGGGCAAAAGGAAAATATCTGTTTACATCTAAAAGTCAAAAAGGGAAGGTCTGTTACTCTTCACTCATAAAGAAATGCATACTTTTGGCACCCTTTCTAAGAAGGAAAATATTGAGGTGTAAAATACAAATTCCAAACCCATCCATTTATTATTATTGTCACAGGAAATGCTTCATAATCACACCAGTGCTACTGAGCAGCAAGGATTTACTTACTTATTTTTATTATATAAATAAGTGGGAAGTAGGTGTTACAAGGTACTCCTTATGTCCTGGAAATGATCTTACACGTACAGCATTGGAATTAATAGACAATTAAAAGTGTATTCCCATTTCCCAGAAGTCAAAGTGAGTTTTGATGATGGTTTCACTGGAGGCAAGACCAGCTACTGAACAAACCACAAGTGAACAGAAGAAAACAAGTAGGATACATGGAGCTACTCTCACTCTGTCTAGCTTAGTATTTTGTGTTAAATGGTGGAAAATAAAACATGATCATAGAAGACAGAAAAACGGGGTTTTTTTTATGGTGAAATTTTGAAAAATCCTCTCTCAATATCTAGTGACTGTAAAGGCAGAAACTTCTTATTTGAGCCAAATCTAATTTCATAGACATATTTAAAAGTAGAAACAAAGATAGACTAGACTGCAGGGGTCTGGAGCTGTTATTTATCTCTGATTTCAACTGAAGGCTCAAGCAACTGAAAAAAAATGTTGTGACCTCATATCAAATTTGGTTAGTCTCCTAGAATAACCACTGCTCCTCAGAATAGTTTTATCTGGAGTTATCAGTAGACCAAGACAGGGATAGCAGGGCTGTTGCCTTGCCTGGATTATGAGCCCTTTGTGGAGTTTGTTTAGAGTAAAACTTCATAGCAGATTTCTGTTTGGTTAGCACTGCATTCAATTGCGTGGGAAGATAAGGAAAAGCAGAATGAACTCAGCTCAAGCTGAAGAGTCTAGATACAAAATACAGGTGGAAAGACTAAAAAATATCTTGCTCTCCCTTTCATTTTTCTAGGACTTTGCTAGAAGGAGGCAAGACTGGTTCTTAAGAAGAAATTTGAGAGGTTGTCACAACACTTTCTGGGGGCTAATACAACAGCTGTGGCTCAGCACTATATGTGGTGCAGTGAAACGGGCCAACAGCACCTAACTCCCAGTCTAGGCGTATGTCTTCAATGGCAACCTTGCCAGCTGCAGACCTTAGGGAATCACACTGTTGTAAAAGTTGTAAACTCACACTGTAGAGTTGTAAACTTTTTAGCCAGAATTCACTAGCAGTTGAACAAAAAACCACGTGTATCCTTGGGAATCTGACTTCGGACATTCAATGGGTACAACACTGTCAGACAGCAGAGAGTATCAATAAACATAAGTTTATGAACGATCTCACATATGTAACTGGTTACAGTAAGTGGTGTCAATGACTCCATAAAGATAAATATAAGAAACAGATAATTACCATAAGGTCAGTTAAGAGGAGATCACCAAGTAACTAAGAAAAACCTAAATATATCTGTTTTGCTATTTAAAAAGAAAACTCAAACAAACAACAAAAAGGTGCTATTGGCATAATGCAAAGTAAAAGTGTTGGTACAGGAAGGTGGTATTTTATATGAAACACTGGTAAATATGCATTACTATGTCTTGTGAAATAAAGCAAATAAATTCTGTTTACCTACTTTTATGCAGGATTGCACTACTTGAAAGACATTAATAAGTTTGTGTCAGGCACTGAGGCAGTAAAATTCTAAACTTCAAGGCATGTTAACATTTCTCAATTCAATTTAATTTCAAGTGTTCAGCTGAGATCAAAGTCCACTCTCTGGACTTCCTCTAAACTGAAGGATAGACAATCCTAGAAAATATTTCCTCATGGGAATATAATTAACATTAAGATATAGGAAGCTTCCTGCCTTCTTACAGACATGAATTTATGTCTGTCAGAGTAGGTAAGAGGTGAGTGTTGGCCTTAAACGTGTGAAGAGTGTTTTCATGTTAGATTTAAGGTATTGGAAGAGGTAGATGGATGCTTTAAAGGATCTGAGTGCTGGGTGTTATTTAAAACTATATGAATTGCAGTTCTCACTCAACAGCAGATGCCCAAACATGCAGGAAAACTGTATACTGATACAGAGGGTACGGGGGGACTGGTATTGGAATTGCTCTTTTGTCAATTTTCTGGTTATCAAAATCAAACAATTCTAGTCAGAAAGAATAATTTCCCACTCTTATTTCTTTTCAGAAAGAGACTCATTGTAATATCTTTACCTCCACAATTGCTTGTTTCTGATTGAGAATTTTCTTAGCTGAATTCCAAATGTCTAGTGAAATTCACCCAGGCCTACTAATAACAGTCACCAAGGATACACACAGATTTAATGCAGTGTTTGCAGAGCTGGGAGTAATGGCTGTCAGACTGAGCTAGTGGAGTTACAGTACTTCATTAGCTCATTTGGAAGAGCTGTGAATTTAGAGCAGAAAGTCTCTAAACAGTAAACATCTACCAAATCTTTCCACCACGCTGCATGTGTTTTATTTTTAGGTATGGTGAGACTTATTAAAGAGACAAATAGAAAATAGAGAACATTTGCAATCAAAGGAATATTTATTATGTGTAAGAGTAAAGCATTCATCTTCAAATCCCTTTGGAAGAACATATCTGTATATAGGGGAATCTGGTTGTTTCTGTGTTTTATTGGTGTTTAGTACTTATAACATTAAGGAAGATCAGTTGAATTCTTTGCATGGTAGTACTAAGAAAAAGGAATAAAAGGAGAGCACCACATGTGAAGTACTGTGGCTTTCTTTCATTGATATTTACACATTTCTTTCCCTTTGCTTGCAAAATTAGTTTATGGGACATTTGTCAGTTTGCACTGCATTAGTCATTTGGTGAAAGCTGTGTGGCTACAGAGGGTTATTTGTTGGAATGTAACTCAGATTGTCCTTATAACAGAACTGGTATTTGCCACCTGATCCTTTACAGCTGGTAAGTATAAAAGCCTGTAACAGGTTGTTTTACATAGTTTTTTGTTCATTTGTTTGTTTTTTTTTACTGATAGTATTTTGCTTTTCAAAGGAGATAGAAAGTTGCAGAAACAAATTAAAACTACTAGTCTTGAGAATCACAAGGATGAGACTGCCTCTTTTTACCTCCTGTGCTAACAGGACAAAAGTGGGTTTGTTTTTTGTGTCTGCTGCGGTGTCATGACTGAGTGATTTAAGCTGTTCCACCCTATCCATCAGCTCTCATTCTGGGTAGTGGCAGAAATGATACTAACACCAGAGGCTGCTGGAGAATCAGAACTTGGTAGGATCAGACTAGAATAAGATACAGAAAGAAAAATAGAAGTGAGTTTCAGAGTCTCAATATAAGGTTTCCTACATAAGACAGATTTATGGGTAAGTTTACCTGTCCTCCTCACAGGTCCCGATCTAAGCATCCCCAGCCATATACGAGGATACAACAATGGATGGCATATTTTCTGCAGTGGAGAAGAGAAGGTAGGAATAATAAATCAGTTCTATATGTAGACCTTGTGTTATATCCTTTCATTTCCACTAATTAATATTGGGCAAAACTCAAAAAGTTTGGTTAGATGCTTGCATAAAGGTCATTCACGCATACTCCAAACCCTGACCAGCTCCCTAGCAGTCCCTCATCTATTCTCAGGTCCTTTTCTGATGTTCAGTTCTTGATCTCCCCAAAAGATGCTAAAATTAAAAAGTGTATCACATCTTCATTTACTTCCACAGTGATACAACTCCTAAAGCACAGAATAAGCAGGACTAAACTCAGAAAAGGAACTTTAGTTTCTGTAGTTTCAGGATAACAGGTTACGGTCTTATGCACAAATATTCTCACTGCCCTGTCGTTCTCCCTGTCACTGGCTGCTAGCATCACTCTATGTTATTTCCTGTACAGTAAAACTGGAAATCACGCAGATTAAAAACTGTTGCTTTCAAGTCTTGATATCCCACTCATTTCCTGTCAGCCTGCTGATACAACAGATCCAGAAGGCACTTTTCATTAAGAGATGCAGTAAGAAAATCTCTTAGCACTGGATTTGAATTCTCATGGTAAACACTGTACTGGATAACCTCCATTACATGCCACCCAGCAGGGAAAATACACTGCCGTTGTGTCTTAGCAGATGTCTGGTGACAAATATCACTCATCTCTTTGGCAATCTCCTTGTGTTAGCCTTCTTGAGACCACAGAAGAGATTAGGATTTAGAACAAAACACTTTTTCAATCTGCTTTGTAGACAGACTTCCACATAGGTCTTTCCAGACATTCCTTTATTCAGCTGTCGGTCACTTTTAAGTCATTTTAAAAAGTAATGATGAGGATTTGTCTCTCCCCTCCCCTTCTTATGGTGACTTTAAACAAAGCTTGAAAAGCCTTGATTTGAGTAAACAGATCAGGTTTTAAAATGCATAGCAATGCATTTTAATTGTGATCTTGAAGAAGTTATTTGTACAAAGACTACAAAGATTGTCAGAGAAAGCTCTTTACCAATGGGTTCTTGAGGACTTTTCAATCTAGGTTCCCATTTCTGCTGAAGTTAATTGAAAAGAGATTTCAGGACTTTACTCCTATCTTTTCATTAGATGCTACTAAATTTGGCATCCCTAGCTTGAGGGCCTTTCTCCATTATTTATAGATCTGGTAACCTTGCAGAGACTGGATGGATCAACTTCCATAAGCATAACTCTTTCATACCCATTTGACTCTTTTCAAGCTACATTATAAGATTTTATATTTCAGAAAGGACAATTAAATATAAAGTACCAGACTCTCAGTAAGGGAAAATGAAAGTAATTCCGTATTTTGTTCATGGACCTTACTATCAATGCCATGAATCCTGTGTTTATTCCATGTATAGTAAACATAAAGAAGCAGCACAGCATTACAAAACCTAAATGCTCATGTTTTGCAGTAGACATTCACTAATGTAAAAAACAGTTTATAGAATGAAGTTGTGGAAAATGAGGTCCTTCTTATTTCAAAGATTTTTGGCTTCATTCTTTAGCAGCAAAAATTACATGGTTCTTTTGATTTTAGCACATTTTTTATCTTTTGAGCTCATCACTTTCCACTTCTGAGATACTGGTAAGACAAACAGAACTTGCTTGGTTTCAAATATACTTCTTATTCTATGACATATCTGATTATACATTGTCTCTCTCATTTAACAAAGAAAAGCTTACAAATCTTTACAATATATTACAAATTATTAAAATATTACTAGTAAGCTTTAGTAACATATTTTATGAAAGCGAATTTTTTTTATGAAAGCAAATACCTAAGATAAGTAATACTGGTGGTGCTCATAAAACATCACAAAATTTCTTTTTTTCTTTCCCTCCAGTAATCCTCTTTATGGGCTTAAAGAAAAAAAAAAAAGATACTATCAAGGTCTTTGGTGGCTCTAGGACATCGATTGCCAAACCAAACTATTCTTCCAAATATCAGTAAACTAGGAGCAGCAGACTGCTGTGAGCTATTTTTCAGCCAAAAGGATTAGATTTGTCTCTTAGACGGGTCTGACATCTAATATAGATTTCCAATGTGTTGAGTTTCGCTAGTCATAGCTGTGACTTTGTGAGAAGACTTGCAGCTTTCTGAGGGTGGAGTATGTCCCCTGCTGGGGAACTGAAGCATGCACCTCAAGCCTTGACACAGCAAATCTTCTGTAATACCTGTTTTTAAGAAATCTTCAGTTAAGCTGTGGGAAGATAACCATTTGGCCAAATCTTCTGGAACAATTTCTGTTACTGCTACAGAGCACAGTGACTTCTGGATTCAAATAATGAGTCAGCAATGGTTATTTAGGGCTTGAAAAGAAGTTGGAGGGAAAAAAAAGAGGAAAAATAAAGCATTGCGTCCTAAGAATATATGTGATTTTAGCCTTTGTTCCAGGACAGGAACACACTAGGAAGAGATATTGTCTCATAAACTCACACTGTGGTTTGTATGCAGAAACACAGAAGAAAGACTATAAAATAATTAAGGGAAAGTAACTAGCTGCACTTGTTAATGAAATTAAATATTTATATTTTTTTTCATAAAAGTACCAGTATTACTTATGTAAACAATGCATACTGCATCTGCTATTCAGCTTTGTGTGAGAGCTTCCATATCATTGAGGTTTAGGGAATACCACTTAGGGAGAAAAGCAATTTTAAGGTTATCATGTGAGTGGCAAAGACATTAATCTGACAAGATATGCTCAAGAGACCCAAGATACAATTGTAGAATTCTTTTTGTCTCTCTCACCCATAATTTCACAGAGCTCAGTGTAATTAACACACTTCATGGGATTTAAGTAACATTTGTTGCTCCTCCGTCAGAATGCAAATTTGATAATGATATGGATCTGTACAGAAGACAGCAACAACTGTTTGTTAGGTAATGACTTGTACACTGTTTCCCACCACA
>VZRW01004274.1:0-37263 GCA_013398125.1 Aegotheles bennettii | reverse complement strand
GAGGGGGGGGGGGGGGAGGTGACAAATGAAGCATTACTCAGGTTTTATTAGGAAGTTAATGTATGCTTTATAGCTGCTGAAATGCAGAACCAGATATGTCATTAAATTAATGAAAATTAAATGGATTATTGTCAGCTTTTAGGCCTCGTTTTCTTAAAAGCTACATGAATAATGAAATCTGTAGACTGCATGTGTGTGTGTGTCTGTGTGTGTGCCTCTGTGTGTGTATAAATGGTGTGCAATCAGCTAACAAAAAAATCAGTAGGTCAGAAGCATCTGTTAATTCTTAACCAGGAAGATAGCATTATAACAAAGGAGTGGGCAGTAATTATAGGGGGGTGTGTGTGTGTGTTCATATGTTTACAGTACAGAAATATTTTCAAGTGTTCAAATAAAGAATTATTTTTTTTTCAGTAATTGGTCAGTGTACAACAGAAGAACCAATTAGAAGACTGGTTACTTCCCTGTCCTACATTCCTCACCTCAGAAGACAAAAGAATAACCCAAGTCTGCATTATGTAAGGAGGAATTGAATGGTCATGATTACCTATGTTCTTCATCAGGAAATTGAAAAAATAAAAATAAATTTCATGCCACAGGCAGCCAATTAGTAAAGACAGAGCAAATTATGCAAATAATTAATTAGCCACTGCTAGATTTCTCTAGAAATAACCCTCTGACACAGGAAAGGATATCTAGATTTTAGACTTCTTTTATTTAATCATATTTGAGTGCAAAGTGAATAATTGCAAAAATGTATAATGCATGCAGAACATATAAGCTGAATAAATGAAGTGGGGCATACAGTACACATTAGTTTATCAATGCTTCAGATTTTCCTTGATGTCCTTCAGGCGTATTATCAGCTGCCTTAAAGATGATCATATTTATCCTCATCTGCTCTTATTTTTTACCCTAAGATGAAAAATAAATAAATAAATAAACCTGTACAATGAAGTTTTCCTTAATGCATTTGGCATTGGTAGGACACTAATCTGAGAAAACTCTTAAGCTGTCAGCATCATAGGCTGAGAGTTACAACTAAATTATCCCATATGTCTCTTATTTTTATCCAACCAGACCTGAAATGTTTTTGTTTTTAGGATGAATTTAAGGTATTATTACTCCTTTATGCTTGTAGTTCAAAACAAAATATAAGAAAAACTGAATTACTAAGCTGACTGCATGTGAAACTGCATGTGAAATCATATCAAAGTCTTATTATCATATAAAGTTTTTAAAAAATATATTGTATATCCTGGAGTGCCATTTGAGAATTGTGATTTCTGAGCTCTACCATATATATATGGCTACAAAAAACTTGATATATCCTCTAGAAAGAATAAGAAATGAAATTTAAATGTTTTAAGAAAGTTTTCTTGTTCATAGGCAGATGGAAGCACTCAGATGAGCAGTGAAGCATCACCACTGACGTGAGCACAGAAATAAACAGGAGAGACAAACTGAAAGAGACTGAAGATATGGGCTTATCCCAATGGGAGAGATATGACACATATGCACTGTAAATAAAAACACTGTTCTCAGTCCAGCCTGATTTTCATGCAATCAGACCAAAAGGAACACTTCCTAGTGCTTCTTTACTGATGCTCTATTTATGTCTGGAAAGGTTCTTCCTCACATCCTCTTCCTGGGCCCTGTGATTGCCTGCCTCTAACCTTCTCCCCGCTCTGCCCTGAATCTTATCTAAAAGTGAAATTACAGCAATTAATTCATCACACATGCAGTTCAGCTTGTTGGCTACAGCTAGATTCATGCAGCATGTTCCTAGTGCCTTAACAAATACCTCATCTCAGTAGATTTCCAGGCCAAGGGTTGTACTGTGCATCTATTTTGTGTATTAGTGGTCTTCTATATCATGTGAAATCACCTATTGCTAGGCATTCAACATTGACAATTCAGAGAAATGTAATTGATTTATGAGACACTTATAAGATAATATCTAGGATTTAAAGCCTACCCACACCTTCATAACATTCTGAAATCCACTCCTGAAGCTCTGAGCAGCTAAATTTTCATTTGCACATTTATATGGCTTTCTAACACCTGCTGCCCAATAAATGGTGCCATAAGCAATTCATTCTTAATTTATGTAACTGAAACAGTGATGCAAAATTATTAGTTTAATGTGCTGTTTTTATCAAAACTGTGCATAAACACTGTGTATTTGAAGAGCCCAAGAAATGGTAATAATTGTGTTTATATGAAACAAATGTGCAGATAAGCATTCTGATAGTTGAGGGAGTGAAATCTTTATGAAATATGCAATTTGAATTTTTTTAAATGTATGATGTAGTTTAAAATGTATATTAAATTATTTTCTTTATAAAAGTACTGTTCTAAAAAGCTCAGTTTGCAACATTTTTCTCAAATAATATATATATATATCAGTTTTTATTCCTCAGCAACTATATTTTTCTGACAGAAAACTTATTTTATTCTTCCCAAAATGTGTGCACATTAAGTTTCTGTATCTGCTTGTCCTAGAATTAAAATGCCACAAGTGTTACTTTAAAAAGTTACAAATAGGAAATGAAACTCAGATCTCCCAGAAATACAAACATATTTTGCTTATTTATGCTATAAAAAGTTACAGAAAAAGTACAGACCCTTACTCTATGATTCAAGCTGAAATCAGTGGTTCTTGTACAAATGGAGAATCAAATTATAGTATCAGTAGCCCTTAGTCCCGGGTCAATAGTCATTCTCTAAGCCCTCACACTATTTCCTAGATGCACAAATATGCTGCTAGACATGAACTTCTTGATTTCAACTCTTTTAGTTTTGTTCATGAACAGAAGTGATGTCTGAGCTATCCAGGACTTAAATTACAGTCAGTATTATTGCCTCCAACTACGGCCAGAAATTAGTAAAAAGTTCATGGGACTGAAACCATTTCTTTTATCTGGCCCTGCCAAGACAATGTGTTGGTAAATTTTGTGATGAAAAAACCTGTTGATGCCAGTCTTCATGCCAGTCTTCAAAATCCATGAGCAGGAATACTGCATGTTGTGTAGTTTGCAAGTTTACACAGTAGGATTTTTAGGTGCATTCAGGACTGCTCTAAATCCAAGTTTTTTGCATCTGATAGACATTTTAAGACTCCTTGGAATTCTTTGACTTATTCTTCCCTGTATTTCCTGTGCTGTGGGTTTTCAAATTCCATGCAAAGCAGATATTTTCACTGATATAATTTAAAATATTGCACTCAAATATGTATAAATCAATTTGAGGTTACTGATATATAAGTGACAAAGGCAAATCCCTTGTACGAAAAGACAGGGATTTTCCCATTCAGGAAAAGCTGGCATCCCTATTAACATAAGCTGCAGGTGTTGCAGCAAAAAAATCTGAGTAATTCAGAACCTATTCACCACTTCAATGTTAGGCAAATGGGTACACATAATTCATAACAAGTTCTATCTATTGTTCAGGTCTCTGGAATGTTTTTATCTTGAAATGCTGAAATATTCTCCTTTAGTATATCTCCTGAAAGAATGAAAACAATTCTCCCAATACATGAAAACTGACTTTGAACCAACTAAGCCCCATGCCAGATCCTCCCAGTTCCTTTTTCAGGGTTGCCTGAAAGTTAAAACTGCTGTGGACTTTCAGTCTGTGGAGGAAAGCATGAAGAGTTGCAGCCTAAAAACTCACTGGAAGTCTTTTACTACTCGTGAAATTAGCTTAGAAGCAAATAATAGCCTACTAAAAATAAATATTAGCATCCTATCAGTACCCATAGCCCGCCTTTCTACTGTGCTGAGGACATTTTTCTCTAGCAGTCGGAGACTTTTTGTTTATTTATTTATTTATTTGTTTGGGTTTTTTTGTTTGTTTGTTTGTCAGAAAATAATGTTTTAGAAATGAGCTGGATCACAAAGAGTTCAGGATTTACTCAACGTATTTAATTTCATAAAGTAAAAAAAAAAAAGGATCCTTCGTCTCATACTAATGCATGATAAACTTCATCTAATTGAACATACTTATTTCTGCCTAGTTGACATTATTCATTGTGCTAAGCTTTCATTTACCTTCTAATTGTGCTTATGTTGCCTACAGCAACTAAAGCTTCAAAATAGGTTCCATCAGGAAAGTAAACTAAAGCAAGTAATTGTTTCTAAAATCTTTTCTGTTTAATTCTAGTTACAACTTCATTTTTTCCTAGATCATTGGCCTAAGAAGTAGTAGTAATTGACTTATTACTGTGTAGTAGTTGTAAGCATCAACAGTAAGCCTGCTTATGCACAGTTATTCTATACCTGCAGGGGAGAAGCCTAGTTTATCTGAGCTGTGTGTGGCTTCATAATGATTATTGAATCTTTCCTTAGCTTCTTCATGTACTTGTTCAAGTCATGCTGTGAAATGTGCAAGACCTGATTATATATACGATTATATTTATATTTGTGTTTGTACTTGTATTTACATTTACATTAATAATACAATCTATATTAATATTTATATTGCTATTTTTATACATTTACATACTGTCTGAAGTAAAAAAGCTTTGCTGTAGAAAAATGTATGCCTCAAATAAGGAGTTTTGGTCAGCTCTGTATGTAGCTTAAACCAAGATAACAGAGTGACTTTTTCAGTAAAATACTGATTTACACTGCCTGGACAGATGCCTCCATATATTGGAAGAATGGCATATTTTTAACATTCTGGTGTCATAGAAGATTGAAGAGGAATGGTTCTTCTAGCTTGTATCAAAGGTCTGAACTCAGTAACAAATGTTGGCTACTCAAGGTAATAATACAATGTTTAAATTTAAGTTAAAAAAGAGCAAACACAGAGTAGCATAATTCTCAGGATATCTCCACAACTTTGTGTGGCTTTTGGGAATTCCTAAACTAGAGCTTATATCTTAGTGATAAAATTTCATTTATTTGTCTAATCTTGATTTTGGACTCAGACTTTAGGCATCCAGACTATCCTGTGACAGTGAGTTCCAAAGTTCAGTCTTACCTTGATTATTTTTTTTTATTATTTTATTTAGAGAATTTTCTCTACAAAATTTGTTTTTATTCCTCTCCATTTTGTTATATTTATCTATGTGTCTATGATCTTTATTTTACCAATCTACCTATAAAGATCCAGACATACAACTTCTTAATTTTCTGCACCTTCCCTGCCAAATATCTTTATGGATCCTTTTTTTTAAAAAAAAAAAAAAAAGAAAAGATCTTTAAAAAAAAAGACATAAAATTTGCTAACATCCACTCTTCTCATACAGAAGCTGACTTAAGTAACAGTATAAGATCTATGAGCAAATGACAAGGTCATATTTGAGTTATTTAAGAACCCCTGGATGTATACCATCTTGTCTTGGTAATTTGTTACTATTCGTTTATCTATTTGGTCTGAAATCACTTCTATTGACACTTTAATTGAAGATTACTCCTCCAGTCAATCTTTCACAAAGAAAATAGCCACTATGGGAACCTTCCTAAACTCTTCAGTCATGAGTATCAATGTGAGGAACTAATTTAATTTTTCTACTGTGGTCTTATCTCCTTTGAGTTCTCCCATTACACCTCCATCATCTATCAGCTATGCAGAGTCTCTGACAGACATTCTACTTCTGATGGGTTGGGAAAAAGGCTTATTATTAGTTTTCAAGCCTTTCATAAGATTGTCCTCTAAACTTTTATTTGGTCTTAGCTTGACTCTACATTAAACTTTTCCAAGCTCATGATATTTGGATCACTATGAACTTTACAAAATTTCCTTTACATATTGAATAATTTTATCTTTTGAGGTTCTATTTTTAATTTTTTTGTTGTTTTTTTTTGTTTGTTTTTTTTTTTCAAATATTGCTGATTTTTATTGAGTTCCCCTTGGTTTTATATATATGTGTGTGTGTGCAAATTTTTTTATTATTTATTTTCTTTCTTATAGAGAATTTAAATGTGTCAGGATTTCAGAATGGCTCTTCAGTAGTAAAAATTTCAGTAAGTTCTTATGCTCTGCTTAGAATTATATAAAGAATTACTGCTTCAAGAGGCAATTACAATAACATCTAAAATTAGTTTTTAGAACATGTCGCAAAATTACTTTTTATCAAACTTCATGGGAATAATTGACTTCTTCATTATTACTGAGTTTTCTGCCATTGTAATCTCTTTCATCTGCCTTAGCATGTCCCAGTCAATATACCTATCCTATTCAGGTGATTAATAACACAACCTTCCTACAATATTCTTTCCATTTAGACATGAAATATTCAAATCAGAGTGTATATTTCATGTTGATACAGTTAATTTGTTTACCATGTTTGATTTTTTTCTAAAGCTATAACACTAAACAACCTTGGGCCTCAAGTCAAGATATGCAGAGAGGACTGTGACTACACTGGTTATAGTTAGACCTCTTTAGAGAAAAATAAATATGTTTACAAGTTTTACAACTTGGCCAAGGTCACTCTGGTTTCTGCATTCTGGCCTTCAGTTGCAATTTTTATTTTCCTGCATGATTTTTCAGTTCCAAAGTACCTGAGACGGTAGTGTGATGGTTATGCTGCAATAGATCAGTATGGGGGTTGGAAGACAATGTAGTGTGGATGGATGCATCAGAGTATTCCTGGAACAAATGTGTTCTCATACACTTGGATTTAATCTAAACCCAGAGGTTACAATTTGTTTCACTTGGAAAAAACAGCTGAGTAGTTGACATTGTAAGTGACACGCACATAAACTCTTCAATGAACTTGGGTTGTACATATTATATACATCTCTATATCTCTGTAGCTTACGGTATAGTAACACAGTAGCTTAAGGTATAGTAAATAATAAGTAGTAACTTAAGGTATAGCAACAGCCCAAGTAGAAAGACTTGGGAATGTTGGTTGATAAGAAGCTCAATATGAGCTGGCAATGTTCACTTGTAGCTCAAAAAGCCAACAGTATCTTGGACTGTATCAAAAAAAATGGGACCAGCAGGTTGAGGGAGGTGATTCTCCCCCTCTAGTTCACTCTCCTGAGAGTACTGTGTCCAGTTCTGGAGTACCTGACATAAGAAGGACATGCAGCTGTTGCAGCAAGTCCAGGAGAGGGCCATAAAGATGATCAGAGGGCTGGAACAGGTCTCTTATGAAGACAGGCTAAGAGAGTTGGGGTTGTTCAGCCTGGAGAAGAGAAGGCTCCAGGGGCACCTCATAGCAGCTTTCCATTATCTAAAGGGAGCCTACAGGAAAGCTGGAGAGGGACTTTTTATGTGGGCATGTAGTGATAAGATTAGGGGGAATGGGTTCAAACTAAAGGGAGGTAGATTTAGATTGGATATTAGGACTAAGTTCTTTACTGTGTGGGTAGTGAGACACTGCCACAGGTAGCCCAGAGAAGTTGTGACTGCCCCCTCCCTGGAAGTGTTCAAGACCAGGTTGGATGGGGCTTTGAGCAACCTGGTCTGGTGGGAGGTGTCCCTGTCCACGGCAGAGGGGTTAGAATTGGATTATTTTGAAGGTCCCTTCCAATTTAAACCGTTCTATGATTCTATGATTCTAACACCTTCTTGCCGGTACAATCTGATCTACTGTCCCTATTGAATTTGCCACTCGATATTGCAGTATCTCACATAGTATCTTCACTTCTATCAGGTTTTTTATATGTTTATTAATTCTAAGCTTAAGACATGAATATATACATTTGGTTAGGACATAATTGGTAATTTTTAAAGCCCCCTGACTAAATACAACTTCAATTTTTTGGGATTCTTCACTATTTCTTACCTATATCTTCTCTATATGTAAGTCAAACCACCCCAGACCACCATATTTTACTGTAAATAATTAACCTAATTTAATTCACTTTAATATTCAAGAACTAATTTTAAACTTATCAACTTTTTCCACATAGATTTACCAGACACCATCATACAACTTGTTCCAAATGACCACAACTTGAACCCAGTGTTTCCAGGTGTTCTTGCAACACACTTTTTAATGACTTAGAGTGTTTATGGGATTTGCATGTGTTTCCATATGCCTTTCTTTAGTGGGCATTTTCCTTTTACAAATTTTCAGAGCTTTGTTCTATACCTGTAATCAATGACATGAGAGATGAGTCTTTACTGAAATAAAACCACCCACACAAAGAAAAAGCAGCTATCCCTATATTAGCTGGATTGAGAAAAATAAGTTTTTACTTCAATTAATACAACTAACACTGCAGTGATGCACAATAAGGAGACAATCTTGGAACCTGCAGAACAACTGGCAGAAAAGCCAAGAACTGTTTCACTCACATCTGCCTTCTGCAGATCTTCTCATTTACTGACTAGGTAACAAAGATTCTTCACTTCTAAGATAGTGAAAATGTTTCCACATGAGTTATCATTAGAAGATTACACTGTCATCTTCCTCTTACTTAAACTGTATGATTGAGAACAGAGAGGAATCTTCCTGTACTCTTTCATATAGCTGGTAGAAGATGGTGATGAAGACATATTGCTGTAGAGCTAAATAATTTAATATAAAATTAATTACTCAAGTGAATAAAGCTGGGAAAGTAAACTGTAAATGTAGACTCGCTGAAACTCATGCATTTAATAGTGAAACAGTATGTCGCACAAAGTTATATTAGACGGTGCCTTGCTAGTAACCTTATAACTAAGAGTATATTATAATAAAATCTTAAAACTAACAAACTACTTTTTCTCCAAAACTAGAACTAACTCTGGACTAATTCTTTGGTATTAACACTTCTGACTAATAGCTATTTAGAATTTTAAGATTTGTATCTGACAGATAGAGATACTCATCAATGTATCTGCTGTTCTACTACATCGCCTTAAATGGCCAGTGTTTTAATAAAATTTGGTGGAGAGAAGCATCAGAAGGAATCTAGTGCAGCTTAGAGGTTTACTTCAAAAACATATTGGTGTAATATTTTTCTGCTGTGAGCCCTAGGACTGTCTGTGGTAAATATAAAGTCTTTTTCTCACTTACCTGACAAGAGAACTCTATGGTTCACATACACACTATCCCAGACATGCTAAACAACATTAGTGAAAAGGAAATAGCAGAAATAGCTGTGTTTAACAGTCATTGCTAATTTAACAGCCTTTATGACTAACTTACTAGAACTGTACACATGTAGTTATTACCTACATGAATAAATTTGTTCTTCTTTGCAGTATTTCAAATTTTGCTATTTTTCCATTATTTCCAGTTGCTTTTTTACTTATTTCAAACACACTATTTCCTTTATTCCTTTATTCTTTCCATACTGTCTTCTACTCCATTTTTTATTCTCCTTTCTTCATTTCAAGACCTGTTTCTCTGTCTTTCACAGTGCATTTCATTTTCTCCCACACCTCTTTTCTAGCTCAGAATAACACTGTCACTTGATCAATTGCACACAAGTACCTATGTTCACATTTGTTTCTCTTTCTTTCCTCCTTAACTATCAACATTGGCTCTAAAAAAGTATTTAAAAGGACTGCCTGAAAGTTAAAATATCTGTCTCCTCCTCACTGCTTTTCAAAACAGGGAAAAATTATGACTTGTTGCTTTGTCTTCCTCACAAAATGTTTGCAGAGATCTGCACTCTCTATAAGAAAATGCAAGGTTTAAATATCTAACTTAGATGTATCAGGTAGATGAAGATGAGTAAGCACTTTTTGGCTTACATATGCCTAACATTTGTACTATACCAGAAATGCCCACAAATCACTTGTTAATTCAGAAATGATGCAATCTTAACTTTAACAAGACTAATTCTCCATCCTGCAAGAGAATCATGATGATAATACTTCCTTAACACAGCATGTCTGTTCAGACATCTGCTGCTTAGGTGGCAAATCACACTACCTCCTATCAGTATTCAGGAAAGAATCCTTCTGGAATCACTACTGCTCCTCAGAGAGTAATTACTGTCTGGTGTTTAAAATTCCTGTGTATCTGTGTAGTCCTCTGAATGTGTATGGAACTGATGAAAGCATATGCTGTTGGACTTCCACAAACTTAGTGTCACTTGTTTTGTACATGTCTGCACTATATCTATAAGTGAAGCCTTTTCCTATGATGCCCTTCCAGATCATGGAGACTGGGATTGGTAAAGTTACATGTATATAATCAAAGATGAAAAAGTAATATGATTGTATATAATTTAAGTAAATCTAAGTGTAGAGCTGGAGGAAAAATTATTTGTTTGTAATTGATGAAGTTATATAATTGAAGCAATTGATAAATTTATAATTGAATTTTTGTGTATTCTGTGTTTGGTCCAACATTTATTCTAATCTTTCCTTGTTGATTTAGCCCATTAGTTGTTATTTTATCTTTATCAATTAATAAGAACAAATGTGCCCATCATCCTAGTATTACTTTATGTATTTCTAGATTGTAGTTGATTTTCCCTCTGATCTTTTCTGTTATATCTTTATTTTTTTCAGAGTGAAATCCAAAACTGAATGCAATATTCTGTCTAAAGTTTGATCAGTATCAAACAGTTGATTGTCTAATTACTTGCTTATTGTACATGCAGTACTACTTTGCAATGTTCATGGGTTTGTAATGTTATCAGACAATTCATTTATATTTAGTTAATCATAGGCCAGGCCTTCCTTTGTGCTGGTAATTTTGACCAAATATATAATTTTTACTTTTTTCTATAGTTGTTTTTACTTACCTAAACCAATATAAAACTGGCATAACTAAAGATTAAAATCAACCAATTCAGATTTTTTGGAACCCTTCCCTAAAAGCACTAATTATATACTATAAATTCATTAGGTCAGAAAAAACAATTGCATATGTACTGTGAGTTCTGTCCCAGAAGGTTCTTGGAAGGATACAAATGATTATGAAAGGGAGCTGATCCTGATCTGGTTACATCCCAGGATCTACTTCAATGTAAAGATCATTGCTTTATGAAAAGCCCTTTGAGTTTCTGATCCAACCCAAAATCTGTATGGAAGATTCTTGTGTGAGGAAGTGAATCACCCTGACTGACCCATCCCAGGGAAAATCAGCTTTCCTTAGAATCATAGAATCTTAGAATTGTTCCTGTTGGAAAGGACCTGCAAGATCTTGGAGTCCAATTATCAACCCATGACTGCCAAGTCCACCACTAAATCATGTTCCTAAGGGCCACATCTACATGTTTTTTTAACACTTCCAGGGACAGTGACTGCACCACTTCCCTGGGCAGCCTGTTCCAATGTCTGATAATCCTTGCAGTGAAATAATTTTTTCTAATATCCAGCCTGAACTTCCCTGGTGCAACTTGAGGCCATTTACTCTTGTCCTGTTGCTTGTCACTTCAGAGAAGAGACCAGCCACTCACTTGCTCATTCCTTCTTATGGCATTGCTGACAATTCAAAGAGGGAGTAAAGCTTTTTCAGGGATTAGTACTGTCTGTTTTCTCTTTTGTTTTAAAAGCTTTGTGGCACTATATATAGGTATCCAAGGAAATGTAACTTGTTCTTATTTTTTATTTTCTGCTTTTTTTATTAGCATGTTTTCTACTTTGGTTTCCAAGCACGCAGTGAAAATATTAAGCAGAATTGGACTCATGACCCGGGATAGACTTCTATAGGCCACTCTTCTTCCTAACCTGGCACTGGACCATTAATAATTGCTCTGGGGTTTGTTTTGGGTTTTTGCTGTTGTTGTTCTTGTTCTTGTTATTTTATTTCTCTCCAGCATTGTATTTATTTAGCAGTGATTTCATTTAATCAACATTTCTCTAGTTTCTTTATGAGAATGTCATGTGGAACTGTATCAAATTCTTTATTAAAATCAAGGCATAGTATGTCCACAGCATTTCCTTTCTCCACTAAGCTTGTTATACTATCAGTGAAAGAAATTAGGTTAGTTCAGCATGATTTGTTTTTGATGAGCCCATGTTGCCTACTATTTACAAGTTATTTTCCTCCAGGTGTTCACAAATTATCTGCTTTATTAATTGTTCTAGCTATTTATTCAGTATTGAGTTTATACTTATCAGTTGGTGAGGTTTTATCAAATAACATGAAGATCACTGCCCATCTTGAATATATTGTAAATAGGGATATATAAAAATGCTCTGCTGTTTAATTCTTTATCTAGATTAAGAGGGTTTTCTTTATTTACAGTTAGCAATGATTTTAGACTCCAAGGATTTTTTTCACCATTATGTAATAATGTAATAAAATAACATCTGTCACAGAAAAGAATACTAAGTTAAATCTTACTGTAAAACCATGACCCCAGCACACACTGTCCGCATGAGGACCTGTCTGCATGTCAGCTACTATTTCATTGTTCTACACTTTTGCTGAAATTTTCTGTAACTCCTGAGGTATGACCCACGGAAATTGGTATCAGACATCAGAGTATTCATCAGGGAAATCACTGATGTTTAAAGATTATATTAGATACCAACTTCAGCCCAAGATGAATTGTGCCCTAGAATGCTCTACATCGATTATGAAGAGACCCAGCCTGACCTAGTCAGATATGAACATTTATCTTTGATCTCTTTCTAAATTTCTAGTTGATCCACTCAAAAGTTGAATGAATTTTCACATGGGGAGGTTTCTCCTGTGCAACTCAGACATAAAATAGAGAGTTAGCTTTGCAGTTCTGCTTTACTCCATCATTAATTCCAGAATATTGGGAACCCAGATGTGTAATGGATGCACCCTTTGTTGGCAGTCAGATGGAACACTGTAGTTCCTATCAGTAATCAAAAATCCATTATTGAAGGAACTAGGATTATTTCCTTAATTCCACTGATATCAACTGATTGATGATAACTCTAGGTCCTGATTTAAGTAACATTTAATTAGCACTGTTGCAGAGAGGTAAAATACTTCTGAAACAAATTAAATTGCACCTGTTCAAGCTACTAGTGATTTTGGTTTTGTGTAGAGTTTCTTAATGTAATAAGTCAAAGCTGGTTTTAACCATCAGAATTACAAGATGTGCTTCTGTACTATTGTTAAAATAAAGTGAGTGATGTTTTCAGTCCCAGTAGTTATTTAGTAAGATTGGACAAACAAAACTTTGTTATTTCTTGTGAAAACTACAGGAAAATAGTTAACTGTTAAAAGCAGAGATCTTCATTCTGTTATCTGTAAAGGCTTTAGGAAGAAATAGAAAAAGAGAAGTATTTGCCCATTAGAAAACCACGGCATGGATTTAGTGTAGTAAAAAGAGTCTCAATATTTTGAAAGCAAGACCTGAAAAAGTGAAGAAAAATCTATGGCTTGAGGATGAAATATTCACATAAAATTGTATTTATTTATTTCTAGTTTTTCAGGCAAAACCAAGGCACACCTTTTTTTTCATTTTTTTTTCTTTTATTTCTTCACCCTTGTGCCCCAGAATAACCAGAGAATAACAATGGTAAGAAACATCTCCATTGGATTTTAAGGCACCTAAGCTCAGCTAATATGACCGGGCTGTCATATTCCTCATGTGTCAAGAGAACATGTTTCTTCACGTAATAATGCCCTTGTTAAGAGATTTTAGTTTTTATTTTTGTGATGTAGTACAGCTATAGTATATAAAAATATTTGGAAACTGTCTTACAATACTTTGTTGAGCAAGTGGGAAGCAAAGATACATACTTAACAAAAAATGTAAACAGCTTTTCCTGGAAATACAAAAAAAGTACACTAATCTTCCCCTCCCAAATACCAAACCTGCCTTGAAGAACAAGAAGTCATTAAAGCTTCCATGTAACTGGTTTATAAAGGGGTTATAGGTTTGGAGTTGTTTTCTGGTGGTTTTTTTTGTGTTTATTATAATAATAATCATAATAATAATTATTATTATTATTTTGTTTGCTTTACATTATCATACAATTTAGGGAAAAAAATTACAGACAAAGTATTTTTCCAATTTATTTCTTTGAAAAATCTAAAGCATTTTTGGTAATGGTGATTGGCTTTCCAAAATTATCCTGAAGCTCACCAGAAAATACTGGCTTGAACTCTTGAAAGTTTAGTAAAGTTAGGGAAAAGGGTTTTAAAAGGAAAAATGTGGCTAAAAAATTGGATCACTAATTTTGCTTCAAATATTAAAGAGAAAAACTTGACTTTTATCCAAGGAAAATGCTTGAAGTAAGACTTAGTTGGAATATAGGTTCTTCATTCCAAAACTGTAAAGCTCAGAGCCTACAGAGGACATAGTTACCTAGGTTCCTTTAACTTGAGCTACAATGGGAAAGCTGATAAACTTGGTGACTATCTATCTTGTCTAAGTAAGTTCAAATACTCAAACTAGATTTTCTCTGAGAAAATAACCTTCTCACTGGTCTGATTGCAAAGTCAGGATGAGGTAAATCAGATCACACTTAGCTGAGAGGATTGAGCAGTAAACTAAAAACAAACAAAAAATATAATCACAAGTTTTCTGTTTTCTCAGACAAATCAAAATGCGTGGAACCCTTTATTCTTCATTTTCCATCTTACAATGGTGACAATATTTCGATCTCTGCCCTATTCAGTCATATCTTGTCCTCTATTTCAAATGTTTTGTTATAGGTTTAATTTGTAATTGTAAAAAGTTTTTGAATCTTTGGATCTATTGTGTATATATGTGCCTACAGACACACATACAGGTTTTAGGCCTGTCCACTACCCATCTAGATTTATATTTAATATTCAGAGAGTCAAGAGGATGTAAAAGTCATAGGAACTAACCAGCAAAATTAATGAAAGGACAAATAACATTGCTCTGAAGTCACAGAAGAAATATCCAATTCTCCTTTTCAAGAACAATAATACAAATACAATATTATTAATTTAAATTGAGTTGTAAACAACTAAGGTTACTTTACCCTGTTCAGATTATTTTAAAATGAAAAAAAAACCCCATATATATTTTCTCAATATCAAATGAATTCTTTTTCCCATTGCTATTACAGAGATTTAAGCAGGAGACCTATGTTCTTGTGTTGACACCCAGTTTAAGCTTGCTCTATTGTTTGCAACTCAGCCAAGATTTATTCCATGAACTTTTCCTGTGACTTTGGAAGAATTGTGTCCTGGAAAACTGTGTCCATATTTGAGAAACAATTGAGAAAGAAAAATTGAAATTGTTGAGAAATGATGTGTGGATTAGATTATTCTTTGTTATTTTTAGTATTTGAGAACCATTCAGGATTTTTTTTCATTTGGTATGAAAAGCTAGTAAAATATGAGTGGTGAAAAGTGGGGTTTGAATATAAACCAAGCATGAAAATTTTACCTGAGAATTTTTCATCAATAGAGGTGAAAGTAAACTCTTCCCAGGCTTGTTTTTTCCCTTGTTTCTCTTTCTCCCTCTTGATTTCCTCCTGAGAGCAAAAGAAAGGAAGGAAATGGTCATGACAGGTCTATATACATTCCCCAAAAATCTGCTTCTAGCATGCATCAAAAACCAGATAAGAATCCAGACAGAAAGGTGTCATAAAGCTACCTTTGTTTTCCATCTGTTCCTTTACCAAGACAAGTTTCATCCAAGAGCTGAGCTCGGCTTGTGGAACAGCTTTTTTATTTTATTTTTACTCCTGTATCCATCTTGTATTTGTTAGATTTCCCCTCCTTCCACTAGTAGGCATTGACATTGACACATACTTATAGACGTAAATAGATTTTTGATCTGTTTCTTAAGAATCTGTTTCTCAAGAATCTCTTTCTCCTCTCTTCTGCATCACAGTTGGTAACTTCTATTGCCACAAAGAGGGTATAAAATGCTACCAAGTGAAAATTAAGTTACTGGCAGAGTGCATCTATGACAGTTAACATCACACCTCTCCAAATATGAAATTATTATTTGTCAAGAATGTTTCCTCAACAAAGAAAGAAAAGACCTTATAGCAGGAATCAAATCAAAGAATAATTAAAATGTGAAAAACAAAAGAAAATATTATTCTAATATGCAGGAACTAAGGATGATTTAAATTTTATCTAGACTTAGCAAGGTTTCACTCCTTATTAGCTACTTGAGATCTACCATTACAGATGTGATCTTTTTTTTCAGTCTGACATATTCTCATAATTTCAGGCAACTTTCTTCTCATGTTGGTAGATGTTTAGATACTTAAAGTCAGAAATGCATAAAATCTACCTATAGATGTTGATTCATCATAAATTTAAACCTTTTAATGTATACATTTCTCTGTAATCATTTTGAAACTATAATAAAGAACACATTAGTGAGAGAGAAAGAAATGTTGGGATGAAGAGTTGTTTACTGCTGAACACAAAAGAAATAAAACACAATCTGGCTTTGCCTCTAGAAACTTTATAATACTCTTGAATGGAGAGAAGGGTGCACGCACTTTATGCAGAATAAAACTGAATTGGCTTCCATGTCTTTTAATGATTGTGCAGTAAACTCTTTGAATTACAAGTACATCAGTCTTTAAAATGGGAAGATTAATCTGACAAAATACAGAAGTATATAATGGGATCACCTCAGGAAGCCTTTACAATCAATGCAGAGAACTGGAAAGTTTTAAATCAATCAATAGAATCATAGAACAGCCCAGTTGGAAGGGATCTCAAAAAATGCCTGAAATAAGACAGATGAATCACACCCAAAAATGCTTCTGATTCTCTGTTGCAACACTGGATACCAGCACAACTGGTACCTATACTCTCTGAGACCAACAGTTTTAATACTACCAAAATAACATTTCAATTGCAGAAGCTTATACTATATTTACATTACCTTAAAATTCCATTATTAATGCTTCTGCCAACTTACCCCCCAAAAAATTTGTTATTTTGCAATTTTTTTTTAATGTTTAGAAATAACTTGTTTAAAGCAACGTGGGGTAGCTGTGTGGGAAGTTATCAAAACAGGAAGTCCCTATGGTAATTTTTGAAGCATTTAAACTTCATTTTTCCTGTGAAATACCTATTGGAGTATTTTTTAATGCTACAATAAGTTTTCCCAACAGAAAATGAAGCTTTTAAGGCTTACTAAAACATTAATGAGGGTTTTCTATTCAGAGATATGGAGTCCAAACTTTAGATGGAAGAATGTGATTCTCTATGGCCTTGTGTGTTAAACTTCATTTACAGTTCCAGCAGAGTATCTTTACACTTTTCAGGTACTGTAGTTATATTTCGTATATTCTTCAAGACCACTTCTCACAGAAAAAAAACCCCAAACAAACAAAAAAGTGGGTTTTATGTAGGCCAGATCCAAGCTTTTTGCTCTAATCACTTATTATTTTGAAGGACAAATATACAGTTTCAGTATCTTTGAATTTATCTGAAAAACTACAGAAGATACAGAGTAGAAAACAATGAGGTCTGAAACAAATAAATTTGAATCTTGCTTCACTTCTCTCTCTGATCTCAGCTGAAATACTCTTTCCTTGCATGAGTGTAACTGAGATGAAATTCACACCTTTTAATTCTGATTAGAAAAGTACAAGATTTGTGATGGTGATGACTACTGCAGATGCACAGACAGCCTTCTGATCATGCCAGATTTGCTAAAGAATTGTTCCAGGAAGATGAAAAAGATTTTTCCATCCATCATCCCATTCTCATTGCTGCCCTACACTAGAATCTATGTAGGAGGATGTCACATTTTCCACTGTGTGGATCAGTGTTTTCTACTTGTGGTTCATTATCTACTGTGGTCCTGGAGATGCTTCTAAGGGAACTAAGAAAAATGACTGGGCAGACCAATTCCACATATCCTCTATAGCTAATAAAATATATTCTAAAGTTTATGTGGTATGCTCTCTCCTGAATCGGAGTCTTAATCGGTCACAATGCCTAATGTTGAGGTATACTCAGGCTCTATTTTGACATTTGCATACTGTGTATATCTATTAATAAAACAAAATTAAGAGTAGAGTGCATGCTATGTAGTACATTGTGTCCCTAGAAGGTATGGCTCCAGCTGCAGTGCCCTAAATTGTCCTCATACTGCAGTACTGAGTGTGGTATGGTATGGCACTAGCAACAAATGTGATTTGATGCACAAAGCAAGAACTGGACAAGCATGATGTTGGCTTGATCTTGATGGATGTGGATGCACTTTTTGTTTTGAATTACTTATGGAGCTAGTATTTCTAAAACCTGCTAAGTTTTCTTGATAGATGTCAGATATAAGCTTAGTGTTTAGTCAAGTTTTGAAACACTGAGTAACAGACTAACAGTGCCTTCAAAATTACTTTTATCACATTGCACAACCAAAATGAAAGACTAGCATCATTAAAGGGGAAAAGAAAACCATCAAGACTGTAGCCTGCCACTAGGTCAAGTAGCTCTTTTTTTGTGAACAGTTCCCATCTAAGTAATTTATCTTTCTGGCCCAAAGATGTGAAGCTCCTTATGAAGACTGAGAAAAGCCAGTAGGGAGTAAGCAACTGATCAGTAACATGAAATAAATCCCTTAAAAAAAGACTTTTGTTTTGCTTTTCATATTTAGGAAATCATGCAAACTGCTTTAAAGCCCATATTGCTCTCACTATAGTAAACAGGGGAATTCACATTAACTTTGGAAAGCATAACTTTGTCTCAGCTCCTTTTTTAAAAGAATTCATTTCTTTCCATACATGTTGTTTTCCAGTGGGATAAGACTTTATTATGAAAAGTTTTGAAATTAGCTTCTTTCCATGAGACTGGTGATGAATATACTTATCTGTATACCTAACAGCTAATTCTACAAAGATGTATTTGATTCTTCATTCATTTACACAAAAGGGTAGAGTAAGAAAATTTGTTGAAATAAACAGCATTGTGCCAGCATAAAACTGTCATAGTAGAGAAACACAATCTCTCAGACTTAAATGGATAGTCACTCACTCTGCTAAGGAATTATAAAACGTTTCAATTACAATTTATGAGCCTTTTTCACCTTTTTTCCTACTGGTGCAAATGAAAAAAGAAATTAAAAGGCAAAGCAGGCTGAGGACATGGTCTAGTGAGCAGCTCTCCTGTGTTCATCCATTTTTTGCTGTTTAAAACTTCCCACAGTTTGCACATAGTGCACGTGCCAGAGATTGTTCATTGTTATTCCTCACACAATGGAAAGCTCAGTGATTCTTGCTAGTTAGTGAAGAGTGCATACCTGACTAAATGAACTTTCTGACTAATATGTAGTGGGCATTGCATCTTAAAATTAATACACAGTAGAACTGTTCAACTTAGGTAGTCTGGGGGGCAAAATTTTCATTACCTCTGGAGGTCACCTGAGCAGGGGAACCTCCTGCTCAAAGCAACTTCAACATCAAAGTTAGGTCAGGTTTCTCTGGGTCTTGTCCAGTTGAGTGTTGAAAGGGGGAAGATACCACAGCCTCTGTGGACACATCCACTGTGGCAATTATATCCATTATATTCACCTAGAATCTGCCTTGAAGCAACTTCTGTTGCCTTTTTTTTTTCTGTGGACCTTCAAAAAAGTCTTGCACTTTTACTGCTATATGGCCATCCTTTAGGTTGTTGAAGTAAGCTAGTCAAATCCTCTTCTCTCTCCTCCTCCTTCCCCCAAGCTGTATGCTCCATGTTTCCTCATCTTCAAGTCATATTCCATGTGGGCCAGCATCCTGACCACCTTAGTACCCTCATCTGGATCCTATTTTGTCTCTCTCTCTTTATCTGGTGAGCTGGAAATTGGACACAATATTCCAGGTATGGTCTGACAAAGGTTGAGAAGAGAAAAAGAATAAATTCCTTCAACGTGTTTGTTGCTCTAATTAGCCCGTGTGTAGCCTTCATTACTACAAGAACACATCACTGGTTGTTGTCCACTGGATGTTACTCAGGTTATCATATTCAGATCCCTAGATTATCTTCTTTCACTCCAAAGAGGTTTCCTAGCTGGTTAACCCCTGCTTGTTCAGTTACAATGTGTTACTCTGTCACAAGTGTAGGAGTTTGTATTTGCCTTTGCTAAACTTAATGAGGTTTCTGTCAGCCCATTTTTACAGCCTGTCAAGATCCCTTTAAATGTTGGACCCTAGCTGTAGCTTGCTGTTTTCTCCCTCTATTTTGGACTCTGGAGAATTCAATGAGGTGCCTGGTTTTCTGTGGCAGATGTCCCTAGTGAGGATGTTAGACAATATCAAGGCCACCACTGATCCCAGAAACACCACTCACAACTGGCTGCCAGTTGGACTTGGAACAGTTGACTGCTACACTTTGAACACAGTTTTTCACCCACTTTGGGTGCAGGTCCATGTTGCCTCATCTTGGCTGCCAAAATGCAATAAGAAGACATCAAATTTCTCACTAAAATAGAGGTAAATAACATTTCTCTCCTTGTCCAGACATTTTATCACCATTCAGGATTCTCAGGCACGATTTTTCCTTTGATAAATACAAGCTGATTGTTCCAAGCCATCTTCTTGCACTTCTTGTGTCTGGAGTGGTTTCCAGAAGATTTGGTCCTTAAATAAACTAGGCTGACCAGCCTGTAGTCCTCCAAATCCTCTGGTGTCTTTTTTTGAAGACGATTATGATGTATATTTTTGCAGGCATCAAGGTCTCTCCTCAGTTACCACAGTGGAGTCTGTCAACTTCCTCAGCATCCTTGAATATATCCCATCCATCCCCATGGACTTGTGCATGTTGCTCAAGAATCCATCACCTGATATTCTTCTTCTATTGATGCTAATACTTCTCTTACCTAAACTGCCCAGCTGCGTACAGGAACCTGGGAGTCCTGAGAACAGCTTGTAAAAGTAAAACCTGAGGCAAATAAAATATATCAACTTTTTCAATGATCCTGTCGTGAACAAGTGGAACACACCTCACTCAAAAGGGAGTCACAGAAACTGACTTACTTAGTATCTTGCCAACTACACCAATTGTCATGGATGGGAGTGAAAGGACTTAAGGTTGCTCAAAGAATCACTGTTAAAGATATTAGAAAATATGATTTTAATATAAATTTGTGAAACATAGTTTTATGACAAGGTTCACGCTATTACTTACTGCGTGGAAGGTACTTATAAAGGTTAGAATCAAATTGGACAGATTCACACGGGGATCAGGAGAAGTCATTTATACAGAGATCAGGAAAAACTGAATCAGGACCAGGTTGGAGAGATTTATATAAGGATCAGGGAAAGAGAATGAGGGAAGCCCTCCTGTTGAGTCACAAAGTTCAGTAAGGACACCTTTGCATTATAAACTCATTCTCAAAGAGGAGCCTAGGTGTGGCTGGATCCAGACTTAATCCCAGACTTGGTCAATAGCATACGTCTAAAGGAGTTAGATGTAGGGATTTCAGTGTAGTACTTCTCAGCTTCAACTGCAGTTGAAATTTGGCTTTTCCTAGTTCTATCCCTGTCTGCATGGGCAATATTTCCATAGTCCTCTGTAGTATCCTGTCTCCACTTTCACCTTTCATAAGCTTCTTTTTTTTTGTGTCTGAACCTAGCCTGGCATGCTCTGTTCAGAAAAGCTGGTCTTTTGTCATACCAGTCATATACACTGAATGAACCATTCTTGTACTTTGAGGAGGTTATCTATTCCAAAGACCCTTACAGTTCTGAAAATGAGAATCTGAACTTCTGGAGGAGCCATTCAGAAAGAACAAGGTACAGAGGTGGAGACAGTTGATACTATCACTACTTTTCCACATTGAAGGTTACAAGCTATTCTCATTTAAAACTCAAGTAGGAAAAAATCCTAAGACACGAGGTATTCATAGAACACAGAAGACAAAATTGAGTGTAACGTAGCTTATGACCTAAATCAGGAAAGAGTTCTTACTCAGCCTGTTTCAGGGATCTTTCTGGTTTGGAATAATCCCATATAGGAAAACCTAAATTCATAACTCTTGAGACATTTGAAATATCAGTCATCTTTCTGATCCAGACCTACAAGGGCTTCTTCTAACCAATCTTTCTTTTTGTTGGACCTTCTCTCTGAATCTCTTTCATACCTGCTATTATTGATATCAACCTCAATACCTCAGATTCCAACTTCATCAGCATACCTGTAGACCTCTTTCAGTGGAGTATAAATTCAAGTTCTGTTTCAAGACATGGAAATTCTTTTTTTTTTTTTCCCTGCAGCACTGTAAGGTATTAACTAAGTAAGGCAGCAATTGCTGTGATTATATTTTTCATTTACTTTTTAAAATTATGTTACATCAGAGTTCTAGCTCAAGATGGGTGACCAAATTACCTCACTGTGACATCCTACCCATTCTTTCACAGCTTTTGTCACTTACCTTGTTTAGCACTCAGGAAGTCACATTTCAAGTCTTTACAAGTCTCTATGCAAACTCCATAATTAGGGATAATTCCTTTTAATTTTTATCGTGCTTTCCACAAAAAAAAAAAAAGATTATTTTGAGGGAAAACTGTGCCAGCACAAGTATATTGATAGATAATCTGTCAATAGGCTTGCTGGGAGCCCTCAAATTCCTTATAGGATGACTACATAAATACTCAGTAAGGACAGTTTTCTCACACTTCACTTTGACATTTCCTCGCCTGAAAAGCAGGCATATGACCCTACTGGGATGACTCGTATGTGACACTGTGTTATATATAATTTGTCTTTTCATAAAAATACCCAAAGGAATAAAAATGTACTGGCTTCATAAGTTGTTTGGGCTTGAGGAAAAAAGGCTTCCCCCATGCCCCAATTTCTAGAACAGAGGCAGAAATTATGATATATTCCTTTGAAAAATCTTATCTATTAGATTTAAAGTGTTTTAGTTTTAAAATTTTATTGTGTAAATGGGATTTCAAGGTAAGGGATCTGTGTAAAAATTATATTAGGCATGCATCCCACAGCGGAATGTTACAAAATTAAAAGTAAGAATACCTTAATTCACTCTGTATCAGCTAGATGCAGCCAATGTACTAGTATGTATTACCAACCAAAGCAAGGCCAGTGAAAGTATTGTCATCATGATCATTATTGTGATCTTAGGTATTTAATCAATTCCACAGAAATGATAATATAACTGTTTCCCTGTGTACAGGTAAATGACAGCCTAGTGTATTTGTTCAGAAAATATAAGAGTAAATGTGTTTTAACACTGAGATCCAGCTCTCAAAAAAATATTAGTAAGACAGTTGATTAGTGACTTTGTTATTAGATATAGCATGCAATTAAAAAAAAAACAACCCACACAAAGATTCCTTTTGCAAGATAAGACAGGAACTGTAACAGATGGAATACAATGTGTAGAAACTTCTGCATAACCTCTTAGATATGTTACCAGAACCTGAAGACTTTAAAACAGGCTACAGAAGAAGCACTGATATAATTTATGTGAATATTTAGATTGCTTTCTAGGCAGTACCCAGTAGCAAAGAGAGGAGTAGAGGTACTTTTCCCCTTTAGCTAACAGTTTAAAGAATGTGTTGTAGGAACAAGGAATGCCACAGTCCAGCAATCACCAGTTGCAGCAAGTAAGAAAAGAGTAAAATCATCAAAGGGGGAGAAAAATGAAGAGCATAGTAATAGTGACCTCTTCATTAGAAAATCTTGACAAAATACTAAGATTTGAAGACCATTACTCCTATCATATATTGCTCAGTGCATTAAAAATAACTGAAAAATATTAACTACTGAAGACATTTCCCATATTTGACTACTTATTATGAGCCTTGTCTTATTACTTATCATTTATGGTTGCTTTTTTTTCATCTTAAAATAACTCAGTGGGAATATCTTGCACAAAATGTCCTTGCAAGTTTCCTTTTTCTAAATATATTTTCGAGAGTTTTTTAATTTTATGTTTTACTTCCTGCTTGTTCCCTAGGTTGATGACACATCATGGATTATTGTTACATTTACTTCTTAATCAAGAAATACATTGACTTCTCAGTCTTTTAGGAAAATCTAAGTGATAACACAGGACATCGTATCTCTATTCCAATAGTTTCTAAGACAATCACTTATGATAAACTAGTTTAGTTATATATCTTAATAATAGAACATCTTTTTTCACAAAACAATAGAGGACCCAATGTGTATGAAGAAAAAGTCTCATTTCTCTCTCACAGTTCTCTTTAAAGAGAGTTTCTCTCTTTAAAGTCTCACAGTTCTATTTAAAGTAGAGCGGCAATTCTATAGCATAATAGAGATATTTTATAGTGCACTTTTTCTTCAAGACTAATTCCTTAGAGAGCTTGTAGCCACTGACATAAAATTTTTTAGACACTCATGTTTTTTCCACTGAATTAAGTGTGAAAAATTGTCTGCATTTTTGATGACTGTTTTGGCCCAAATAAATGAATCTTTATGTTTTCCTTTTTTTTATATATAATGTTACAACATGGACTCAAAAGATGGTATTTTTGAGGGATATGATTTAGTAATACAGAAGTATTTCAGGCTGCCTGTTGTTGGTTTTGGAAAATCTTCAGACCTTATTCCTAAATCTGCTCACTGAAAAAAGAAATACTGATGACCAGACAAAAGATTAGGAAAATGACCTTAAGAATAAACCATATCTAATTACCACACCTACTTTTGCAGTATGATGGAAAACATAATCCTATATATTTTTGGTTTTATGTCACTTATCTTCCTTTTTCTCCTCCTTTTTTCCAATTAACCAAAATACTCTGAAAAGAATTATCATGAGAGGAGCCCCAGTTACATCATAATCTTTCCTAAGACCATATTTTGCCTGAGTATAATAGACAAGTATCAGTTTACATGAGTGATGAAATCTACTTGCCCTGCTGTGGCTACATAATATTCCTTATGAACTTTATCATTTTGCTCCATCTTTTCTCAAGGTAAGACAATTTTAAGGCATGACATATTCTACTGCAGTATGTGCTCTTATTGTCTGCCATGACATCTTATTGTCTGCCATGACATTGTATGATTAGCTGGTGGCTGGATTGTTTGATCTATCCAATTTTCATCTCTGGACCAGAAAGTCCATATTAGCAATTAGAGACATAGTAGGAAGCTAAGGAAACTGCTTTAGACACTGCTCCTGGAACATTAGGAAAAAACATAGATGAGGAAAAGAGGGTACTTTGAAACATGGGGAATACATGAAATTATTGTACTGTTGACTACAGAGTGACAAAAGAGAAAAGAATAAAACAAATTGTGATTAATAACCAGGAGAAACCTGCATGGGAAGTGGTCTATTACACAGAGAGTGTGTGGAGCACATAAGATTGAAAACCAGATTTCATCAATTCAGTGCCTCGCTGAATTAATTCCACTGGTCACTGAGGCAGCCTTGGGTAGTTGTAGCATTTGAACACAGAAAAGCTTTATTTCTTACTGTTCTAAAGAAAAAAATATATAAAAGTTACTTTTATTTCTGTCTAGAACTTCAATTTTCCTTAATTCATGGTTAATTCACAGTAAACTCTGGATCAAGTTTTCTTTTGTTTTTTACCCTTTTCATCCTGAATATCATGTTATCAGTCTGTTTTTCTGCATTATTGTTCTGTACTGTCCTTTTACTTCTTTGGCTTAGATGCCCTTGTAATCTGTATGCTTTATTTAATATTAGATTGTTGTTAGAAACAGATATCTACTGTTCCAGTGGCATTAGATGTCCCACCATTAATTCTTTCTTCAGAATATAGCTAAATTGTAGATTTCTAAATTGGAACTCTGAGTATCTAATTCTGGTTTGCTTCTCCATGTGAATTTAAAAAAAAAATAGCATCTCTTCAAATGCCTTTATTTTCTGCTTGAATGTTTTGGATCTTTAGTCTCATTCAACTCTTCTCTTCCTTATTCTCTTCCCATTGACAGGTTTATGAAGAGATTGAATCTTATGTTCATTGTATCAAGTCATAGGCATGGTTTCTTATCTGAAAAGCCAACATTGTTATTGGTATGAAGCCATTGGTCTGGTTTTGTTTGTTGATTTTTTGCATCTTCTGGGTTGGAGAGGATCTCCCCAGTTTGAGTACTGTCACCATGTTTCATCTACCAGCTACTGTGTTACAAAATGAAAAGCATTCATGCTTGTAAAAAACTTTCCTTATTAAGGGATTTTGTGTGATGTACTCTGCTATGACAGTCTAGCCAATTCCATGAGCCATTTTAGAGTTCCCATGAGCTAGAGACTTGGACATTTGACAAGTGTCAATGTATAAGTGCTACCAGCCAAAACCCCTTATGAAATATAATTAACCTAACGAATTAATATAGTCATTTCACAGTCCATGTTTGAGCTCTGATTTTGTACCCCTTTCTAAAAGTTATTTTCTATGTTTGCTGAGAAATCAATTTATAAATACTTTAGAGACAAGCGATTTCTTACTATTTTTTTTCCACATGCTTCTGATCGTTTCAATTTGGCTTTTTTTTCCATTTCTCTTTTGAGGGAAGAAATGATTTTTGAATTTATTTTTTTCTTCCAGTGTCTTCTATTTTTTCCACACACTAAGGACCAGAAGTTTTGAAGTTAATCAAACTGAAGTATGTATCTCTGCTGTGAGTGACCTTATCTCCAACTGGGTTCCAGTTCATATAAGCTGAAGTATAGACAGAAAAAACACATCACAACAGACGGAGAAGTTAAAGAAAAACTCATTTGGGAAAACGACTGTGTGCTCTTCAACTGAAATAATAATGTAACTGTCTAGTTCACACAACTCATATATACTTTGTACGGATGAATTTGAATTCTCTTTGCTCAGCTCTGCTTCATAATACAGAAATTTATTTGAAAAAAACCCAAACCAAACCAACCAAACAAAAAAAACCTACCCCCCCCAAGACCCCACCCCCCCCCAAAAAAAAAACCCTAAATCATTAAACAAAAAAAATTGTACATTCTTTGTCATTTTGAACAAGTCAAGGTTGTAAGAGTTGTATTTGTGAAGACCTTCAATAAAGAAGTTTAAGAGATGAAAAAATAAAAAAAATAATTACAGAGACAGAAAATCACAAACTTTCATTATTAAGAGATCTTCCTTTTTATTTTATACAGCAAATATTTAGCAGACAGTTTTCAAAATGATCTATTGTCAAATCTCTAGTTTGCTGCTCCAAACTGATATAAGAATTTGAGGTTGTCTTTTAAATTTCACCTGCAGTGTGAGCAGCTTCATCTTTTCTATTCTGCAGTAAGAAAATAAGACAAATATATTTTTTTACCTTGTAATTCTTTGTCATAATGAAGAACCAGATCTATTAACCCGTCTTTGGAGAGGTTAGCTGTTCCTCAAAATGAAAGGTAAGAGAAATTAAATTAACATATGGCTATTAAGTATACAATGAGTAATACATATTTTTGTGTCTCCCCTTGCAGCTTCATAGTAAAAGGTTTCTAAGGATTAGCAGTGGATTAGCCATGCTGAAAGTTAGAATATTTTTCAGCCAAAAAATCCAAATAGCAATACAAAGAATGGATTATCCTCCCAGTCTAGACAGGGGAATCTGGTTGATGATGGTTTTCCTTAGAGGTCTAAGCATATTCCATGAGTAAAATAAATAATGTGATGCAGTATATAAATAAATAAATAAATAAATAGAAACATTTCACCATGAAGATGTTTATACACTTTATCCTAGAAATACTCAAGAAAGTATCAGTAGTTCAATGTCAGGGAAGACAACAGTGTAAAAAATAAGCATGTTTTTAAGCCTAGGAACAATAACATTTCTAACCTTCTGAGATAAAAACAATAATTTATAAAATCTGAGCATATTATGCTCCATTGTGTAGTAGCAAGTAACCAAACAGACATGTTCATCCCCCTTTCTTTAAAAATTGAATCTAATTCAATCTCTTCCAGGATGTCACTGAAGTTACCAAGATTCCTACTGACTTCTACAAGGATAGGATAAACCCCCTTTCTCAGTTCATGTATATGCTTCAGTAAGATGTCAAGTTATCCTGTAAGATCAACAACTAGAAGCTCACCATCATCCTCCAAGTTCAACTGTAGAGCTAAGAAACAAAATTTTATCTCATTATAATTTGCCACATTCCTATCATTAGTGAGTATGAGTGCTGTACAATGAACTGTTGTCTGACTCTTCTCTTTGGAAGAGAAATGCTCCTTTGAAATTCACATCTAGGTTTAAGCCTTACACACAGAAAATAGATTGCCCTGTAGCACTGTGAAAGCATCCTAGCTTTAGGTCAGTGTTTTAGCAGTCCTTCATTGCACTCTATTAACAGACCAGGATGCAAGCTCTAGCAGAGGGGCAACATAAAGATTGACCAAGGTGCTCATCACTGACAGAAAAATAAAAAGCATTCTGATTTGTGTATCACTTTAAGTAACAACTGTCCACAAATGATACAGCTTTGCCTTCAAATGGGATACGAAGTCTTTAGTCATAGAGCTGTATTTTAGTTTACACAGACCTCAATGCTGAGTACAATCAAAAACCCTGTGCAAAAAAAACTCTTGATAGCCATTGACCTTTGAAAAGTAGTTTATGCAGACAACAGCTTCCAAAACTTGCAAAACTGCATTGTTCCAGCTTNTTCTAATGCACCCCAGGATGCCATTTGCCTTCTTGGCCACAAGGGCACATTGCTGGCTCATGGTCATCCTCCTGTCCACCAGGACCCCCAGGTCCCTTTCTCCTACACTGAATAGAAGGAATAGAAGGAACCACATTTTAGCTGGTCTTTTACTAGAAAACTGTCTGATTTAAGGAAAAAAAAAATGTCTTAAATAGGTCTGTGTTGTAAAAAATACTTTTTTCCCCCTGAATTTACAATCATTTTTGTGACAACAGTGTATGTGTATTTGAAAAGAAAACAGTGTATGGAAAAATTAAATAAAAAAAAATACTAATCTTTCTCAAGAAATAATGCAAAGTATCCATTGTCTTTCCATTCAGTAAAGATGTTTAATAAGAGGCCTCATTAAAAAAATAAAAAAGAAATCAACATTGGTGAGAGATTCTAGTTGTCTCTACTTTAAGAACTCAGTCCACAGGCAATAACTGTTCTGTAAAACAGATGTCTAGCTATCTAGTTTGAGTACATGGCCAGGCTCTTGATGTGGATTTAAGATGCAGCCAGATCACATTCTACATTTCTGTTTCCAGAAATATGAAATCACCTGGGCCGAAATAGAGAAAGCAGCTGCACAATTCTCTGAATCAGGCCTCCAGGATACACAATGTAATATCTCTGTAGTGTAGTCAGGACATAACCCCTTAGGTGTGATGGAAGTATTAAGTCAGCTTTAAAAGATAAAGGTTTTTAGTGCATCTGATTAATAATTTTGACATGATTTATGTCAAAAATGGGCAAAAGCCAACACTTCTCTTTTTTTTTCGGTGAGAGACGTAGAACATAACCCAAACTGCCAAAGTTAATCACAGGGAGAACTGAAAAATAGCCTGCTAGATAAAGAGGGAAAATTGAGATTATCTTGTTTAGGTAACTACACAAAATAGAAAAATGAATATTTATGATGAACTTAGAAAGTGTAATTTGAGCCACAGTTCAAATAAGAAAAATCTTCCCTGCAAAATTCATCCTGAACTAAAAAAAATCTTCAGTAAAACATATTTGCCCTAATAAACCTCAAACTCAACAGTGCATTATACCCCTTTTAGAATAAAAACTATTTCAATTACTATATTCATTACTTATTATTATATAATAATTTTTCCTTTTAAAAAGATTTCTACTGTAAAAGTTTCCTTGACTTTTGTCCATGTTTTCTAGACTGTGTTTATCATTCCACCCAGACACTGGCACTATCTCAGAAATCAATAGAAAAAAACAAAACTAACTAAAAAAATAAAAATAAAATTAAACAAGTAAAAGTAGAAATTAAAAGATGCAAAGCCAGCAAACACACAGAATTGTAGCTTTCTAACTTTAAATACATGAAAAAGAAAAGGCTGAAAGAATTACAATAAGGCTGAAAGTTAAAAAGAGCAAAGATGTGGGAGTGGAATCTCGAAATGAGACAAAAGAAAGAAAAAGGGCAAACAAGAAAAGTAAATTATCATAATGCAAAGTAAAAACCTCCCTTCAGCTGTCTTAAAAATAGATACTAATGTTTTGCAGATTAACTTTTGTTTTGTAATTATGGACTTAAGGAGAAATGAATGTTGGTGAACTGAACAGCTCACTTAGAGAGTGTAGCTAAATCCCTGGCATAGCAGAAACAGCTGTTGCCCATTATACTTTGCTTTTTGATGATAAGTGGTAGGAAAGGTTGGGAAAGGTGACATTCAGCACTTTTTATTATGAGGTAATGGCTCCAATGATGTTAGCAAAATAATTAAAAACACCATCACTCCTATTCTTTATGAAGACAATGTTGTTTCCATCTCTCCCTGTTGTCTTAAAATGTATTCACATATGGAGTAATATTGGAGGTTAGGGTAAAAATGGAACAAATCAGAATTAAAGAAGATTTTGTGCATTACATATGCGGCTTTAATCCAAACTGGGTAATTCAGTGTTCCTACACTACATATTTAAATCAAAACTATTACTCTTGTTCTCATAAAAGGAACAGTAAACCTTGCTCTCTATAATGACTTTGACTGGATAGCTTTTCCATATATTATACACAAAAGATGTAAGAATTTTCACATGAATGTCTCTAACTTTGTCTTTTTAGTCATTCCATATGCAAGGAGAACCTAATATGTCACCTTAATAACAAATATCCTAATATTTTTGTGCTGGCTTACCCCTGTCAGACAAACTTCCACACAGACACTCACTCACTCTCCCAACCCCCATGCAGGACAAGGAGAGAAAATAAGAACAGGAATGAGAAAGCTTGTGGGTCAAGATAAAGATAGGGAGACTGTTTACCAATTACTGTAATAAGCAAAAAAGCCTTGACTTGGGAAAAATTAATTTAATTTACTGCCAAATAGAATTAACACTTTTAAGTAGTGGGAAACTGTGTTGGCTCTGTGTGGTAGAGCTTTGGTGACTGGGGAGGGGCTATGGGGGTGGATCCTGTGAGAGGCTGTGAGAAGCTCCCCTGGCTCCAAAACAGGACCTGCCTCTGGCCAAGGCTGAGCCTGTCAGAAAAAGTGATAACAGCTCTGAGATTAACATATTTAATAAGGGGGAAAAGAAACTGCTGAGGAGACTTGCAGTGGAGAGGGGAGTGGGATATGATCTATACAAACACTAAGGCCAGTGAAGAAGGAGGGGGATGAGGTACACTGGAGCAGAGGCTCCCCTGCAGCCCACAGTGAGGTGACAGACCTGTCCCCAGCAGGAGGATCACAGTGGAGCAGCCCATGAAGGACTACAGTGGAGCAAATGTGGACCTTTAGCCTCTGGAGGACCCCAAGCCAGGGGAGGTGGCTGCACCTAAAGAAAGCTGTGACTCTGGGAAGCCCATAACTCTGGGAAGCCTGTGCTGGAGCAATATGTTCCTGAAGGACTGCCTTCTGTAGGAAGAACTTATGTCGGAGGAGTTCATGAAAGACTTTCTCCCTTGAAAGGGACTTTATGCTGGAGCAGAGGAAGAGTGTGATGAGTCCTGCCCCCTGAGGAGGAAGGAGTGGCAGAAAATGAACTGACTGCAATCTGCATTCCCCATCCCCTTGTGCCACTGAGGGGAGGAGGTAGAGAAATAGGGAGCAAAGTAATTTGAGCCTGGGAAGAAGGCAGGGGTGAAGGAAGGTAGTTTTAAGATCTGGTTTCATGTCTCACTATCCTACTTTTTGATTAGTGACAAATTAAATTTACATTTTTCCCCAAGTTGAGTCTGTTTTACTCATGACCATAACTGGTGAATGATCTCTCCATGTCTTTATCTTAACCCATGAGCTTTTTGTTATATTTTCTCTTCCCCATCCCATTGAGGCGAAGGAGTGAGTGAGTGAGTGGCCACGTGGTGCTTAGTTTCCTGCTGGGCCTAAACTATGACAGAAACAAAAAGGCAAACACCAAAATATAACCATTCCTCCCCCTTTCCCATGATCTACCTCAGTCTTTCACTCCTGACTCCTCCACCTCTTTCTCCTTGAGAAGCACGGGTGGATGGGGATTTAGAGTTGCAGTCAGTCCATTACTGTTCCTCTCTGCCACTCCTTCCTCTGCACACTTTTTCTCTCTTCCAGCATGGGTCCTTCAGGAAAACTTGCTCTTGTGTGGCTGTAGAGATTCTCTGTTCCTCCATGGAACACCTCCTCTTTCTCCTCTGATCTTGATGTTCCTTCTGCTGTTTCTCACTTTTTTTTCACCTTTTCTTCTTCTCTGTTTGTCCAGCATTATATATCCTTATTAAATACATTTTCCATCTTAAATACACCACCATCTGGGATGATGGGTTCAGCTGTATCCTGTGGTGAGTCCCTTGGAGCCAGCTGGAATCAGTCATATCTAGCATAGCCTCCCATCACAGAGGCCATTCCTGCAGCATGGCTAACAACATGTTGACACCTGCATCCAATACAAACTTGTACTAGGCCTCACTAGATGTTTGGGATAGTAGAAATCTTAAATGGGAAAGCTTGCACTTGAAGAGCTGGTTTACTTAAGTTTTTCAGTGCCACAGCCATTGATAAAATGACTCAAAGAATCACATGGAGCTCTATCCAGAATCAACATGCAGTCTGGATTCAACAAAGGGTCAGTTATTTGCACTAAATTAACTGAACTAGTTCAAGAAAACTTTTTTTAAATTTTTTATTATTTTTTTTTTTACACAGCTAGCTGATTTGCCTCATTCAATTTTATAACCTAGGTGATAATGTTTATTTTTCTCACTTGGAATCAGCCATTTCCAAGGACTCCAATGATTTATATTGGCTTCCAAAAAAGCCTAGAAATATCAAAACTTATTTCTAGGGCTAGTTGTTCAGATACATCCCCATGATTGATTTTTTGCACGTAGCACATCCAGGTGCTAAACTCATGAGAGGAATAGAAGAATCAGACCTTTGCAGACCTACACAAGGTGTTCTGAAAAGCGAAACATCTTGTAGCAATACCTCCCTTTAAATTCCTTTCTGAGGGTGGCACATTAACAAAAAGGCATTATGACCAGAAAGGAAATGTCCTGCTTCTTAATTTCACTTCAGAATAAGATAAATGAACATCTTTGGACTTCACTCATAGTTCAGAAAAGAATATACCTTTTGCACCTAAATCTTGCACCTCATCTCATCAAACAGGCCTTAATTGGAACACACCATATGACACACAGTGTAAGATAGAAGAT
Source organism: Aegotheles bennettii (assembly GCA_013398125.1). NCBI lineage: Eukaryota > Metazoa > Chordata > Aves > Caprimulgiformes > Aegothelidae > Aegotheles > Aegotheles bennettii. The sequence goes on along the minus strand of VZRW01004274.1, from coordinate 4,224 downwards.
AAAAAAATTTCTGCCAGAGGGCTTGACAAATCTTAAGTGCAGATTTTAGAATGGAGCTTTTGATAAAGAGAGTTTTGCTTTTATTCAAGATTTTGGACTGTTGAATCACTTTATATATTTTAATGAATAGTAAAAATGTTGCCACTTCCTTGGGCGGGTTGAAGACAGAAAAACAAGACATACATACATTCAGCCGTCAATCCTGAAAAATCCTTTAAAATTGAAATTGCAGTTTGCTGTAACTCTTTTCTCTGTTGGGTGGTTAGCATAAATGACCCTCCTCTGTATGGAATAGATCTTAGGTTTAGAACAAAAAAAACCCCAAACAAACCAAAACACAGTATTCACTAAATAAATAAATAAACAGTAGGAAAAATACCCCAAACAATTGCATAAAATAATATAAAAAATTCGGGGTGGATATGCAGCTTTCTGTACATTGCCTAAAATGAAGATTTATACATACTGAACAGATAGTGTCCCAGACCCCTAAACTGCAATGAAGATGACCAAAAGAACCTAGAATTGTCAGTAAGAAAGAAATGGAATATTTACCCCTTGGATTTGATCAAGTTTTTGTCACAAGCATATGTGGACTAATTTACCAATTAGAAGCAAAGATCTTTAGGTGATCAATATGAACAGGGAGGCAAGTAACTGGGTTATAGTGAATCTCCTTCTTCGCGTCCTCAAATGTTTGTATGGATATTGAGCATACAAGGATTACAGGCAGTTATTTTAGAACTACTGAATTGTATTCTCTCCTTATCATGATTCCAGAGTAATAAGCTTCAGGTAACAGTGAAGTGATTCCTGAAATCAATAGATTATATTCTAACCAGCACTGCTATGCAAACCAACAAATCTTAACTTACTTGTTACATTAAAATATATGCATGATAAAACAATAAATATAAATATGCTTAGTGATAAATAGTTGTTCTAGACTCATTTTACAACTTATATCAATATTAGACTGCTTATTTCCTATAGGGAAGGAATTCTATTAACTTGCTGTAGCCTGAAAGAAGATAGAGTTTTCAAGTAAACAATCTGGATGGGAAATAGCTATTTTCATATATTAAATTTATAGCTTAAAAATATTTGAAGTAATCAAGAAACTAGTCTTCTCTAAACAAAAAGAAGTAATCGTGAAAAACTAGACTGTGAGAGCGTAGCTAGACCAAAATACTTTTTACTTGAAAAACCAAGTAGTTACTGTTTGAAAGGTCACTATGAAAGCAATAAAATTTAATCAAAAGTAAAAACTTTTATTTCTCATTTAATTAAAACTAACTAGGGAAATCAGACATTATTCCTCAAATCCTTGTTACCAGTTAAAGGGAAAACACCATTTATATGTAGCCAGGAATTTACTGCTAGTATAGTTGAGGTTTTAACATTGCAACCAAAATACAAGTGGTAATTATTAGTCCAATTACAATGGATGAGTGCAATTCTAAACCAAATTATCTAGTCACTTACTCAAGAATGGTCCAGTGAAAGTGTTATACATGAAATTCTTGCTATTTGCCTGTCTTCTCTGGAACCCTTCTCAGTGTTTCTCTGGGTCAACAGTATTACATTTCACCAGTAAAATGTAACAGAGTATTTTGAGAGGTTACCACCATAGTGTTCGGTATGCATTAACACTGATAGCTGGGAACCCTTTTTTCTCAGTCTTGAGGTCTGTTGAGGTTATTTTTATATGTTGTCTTAATGCTGGTATTCTTTTCATTGGCTTGCAGATAAAATTTGAAAATTGTACACTGTTATAAAGATGAATACTACTGTTGTACTCAAAAAGCATATGGATGCTATCATACAAAATAAAACAATAATTAAATAGCATGCTAGAATTTTTAAAAAAATATATAGAAACATAATTTATTTTTTTCCCCCTGTATGTCAGCTAATGGCCTCAGTTAATGACAAAGGACTAAAATAAAGTCATTGTTTGTTGTACAGTGACTGCCTAGACTTGTCAGATGTCTGCATTTAAAGAGTTAAGAAAAAATATTTTAGCCTATAGACAAGTTGTCACTTGACTGTGAGACAATTGCAGTAACAGTGAAAACCAGCTTAGGCCAAGACAACACCAGATAACTGCTGAGACCCTGCACTGTCAGGTCAATACAGCCACTGTGTTTTTTTACCAGTAATTTCACAAGTCATATTTACTGGGCTAGAGGTGTATCCACAAAAAGAAGAGAGAATACTATCCTTTTTCTTTAAATAATTCTTATACAACCAAGAAAATTTATTTACTTATGAAAGTTTCTGTATTTTCCATCCATATGTAAATCTTTCATCTCACCACCTGTTCACAAAAATCAAAGATTCATCTGTCTTTGTACTGGATACCAGAGTAATGGATAGAGCTCCATATCTTTCCAAACTATGCATCCTCCTCTATTCCCAGTGTTAAATTCAGCAATGCAAGAAGCAGAGAAAATTTTGAATGTTCAGTCAAAATACATGAGGAAATAAAAAAATTACCAACATGATTATTTTTACAGTATGGTATCCATAAATTCATGGCTGATATAAATAGAAAGGGAAATTTGGTTGAGCTCCAGATACTGCAGATGCTCAGAAAGTAAAAAACAAAATACTACTCAAACAATTGCAAGTAAACAATACATAATGATTTATTTGTACGCTATCTGTATTCCAGGATGACAGCTACAAAAAATCTCGAAACAGACAAAATCAGATTAAAATTATATGGAATATTTCCCCATGGAGGTCACAGAATCACAGAATAATTGAGGTTATAAGAGATCTCTGAAGGTCACCTGTTCCAACCCTACTGCTCAAGCAGGTCCACTTAGAGACCGTTGCCCAGGACCACATACAGATGGTCAAAGATGGAGACTAAACAATCTCCCTGGGCAACTTCTGCCAGTGATCAGTGATCCTCTTGTTAAAAAAAACAGAGTTTCCTGATGTTCAGATGGAGACTGCTGTACTTCAGTTTTGGGCCCAGTACATCTTGTCCTGTCACTGGACACCGCTTCAAAGAGTCTGGTGCTGTTCTCTTTGCACCATCCCTAGGGAGCCCTCAGCATGTACTTTTACATGGGGTTGTTCCATTCTAGATGAAGGACTTGGCACTTTGCACTTTCCCTTGTTGAACTACTTGAGATTCCTGTTGGTCCATATCTTCAGCCTGTCAAGTCCCCTGTGGATGGCAACACAACCATCAGGCATATCAACCCTCTTCCTAGTCTGGTGTCATCTGCATACTTTCTGGAGAGTACCATTATCCGGATCATTAATGAAGATGCTAAACAGGATTTGACCTAGTTAGTTACTGGCCTCCAACTAGACTTTGGAATGCCGATGACCACAGTCTGGACCTGGCCATTCAGCCAGTTTTCAATCCACCTCACTGTCTGCTCATTCAACCCATGAATCTGCAGCTTCTCTCTGCAAATGTTATAGGAGACAGTGTCAAAGGTCTCCCTGAAATTCAGGTAGACAATATCCACTGCTCTCCCTTTGTCTACCAGGACAGTAATTTCATCTTAGAAGTTTATCAAGCAACCTTGGTGAAGCCATGCTGACTACTCCTGATGATTTCTTTGTTGTTCATCTGCCTGGAAATGGTTTCCAGGATTAGTTGTTCCATCACCTTCCCAGGATCAAGGTCACCAGCGTGTAATGAATTAGGTCCCTTCCTTCTTGACTGTCTTGAAGACAGGGTGATGTTTGCTTTCCTTCAGTTCTCAGGAACTTCTCCAAATTGGCATGTTTGATCAAAGATTCTCAGGAGTGGCCTTGCAATGACATCTGCCAGCCCCACAGCACTCATGGGTGTATCCCATCAGGGCCCATGGATTTATGGATGCCCGGTTGTCTTATGTATTCCCTGACCTGGACCTAGTTCTCTTCCACTAAAGGTACGCCTTCCTTACTCCAGCCTTTCTGCCCACGTCTCTGGGACCTAGGATTCCTGAAGACCCATCTTCCTAGTAAAGATTGAAGCAAAGGCAGTATTCAGTACCTCAGTCTTTTCCATATCCAGTGCAACCATCTGCCCTGTCTCATTGAGCAATGGGCCCACATTTTCCCTAGTCTTTCTTTTGTCATCTACATACTTATGGAAAGCCCTTCTTGTTGCTTTTGACATCTCCAGACAGAGCCAATTCCATTTGGGCTTTAGCTTTCTGAACTTCCTCCCAGCTTTCTTGGGCCCTTCTTCTATCCAGGGCTTTAAAT
>VZRW01004273.1:47459-79406 GCA_013398125.1 Aegotheles bennettii | reverse complement strand
TGTCCCACCATGTCTCTGTATTTTACTAAACTTTGACTAAATTTGTTTCTCTGAAATACATCTGTCCTTTGTTATTTATTTATTTATTTATTGGAGGGGAGTGTTCCAATCCTTTATGATGCTAAATTAATGAATTTTTAAAATCTGTAATGAAACCTGCCAAGGATGCTGTTATCTTCTCTCACAGGTTAAGCAATGAGAAGGAAATGCCAAAAGAAGGATTCTGTTCCTTTTATACTTAATTTTTATTCTGTTTTCATGCTATTTTTAAGACTTTAATAATTCATTAATGAATCCAACTTATTCATTATAGTCTATAAAAAAATAATTAATTTGTCAATGCTGTCACTAGAACTCTGATCTACAAAGAAGTACTTTTCTTACTGCTTTTTACTGGAGTAGGCAGTGAAGTGATATGATAAGGAGTGGAAAGCTATGATTCTCATAACTTAACAGTATTTGATGTTACTTAACAACATACTGCTTAGTATTCCCCACTATATATCAGAAGTTATCTATCTACAGGCCTCTCTTAATATCTATATTATATACTATAAGCTTAAAAACGTATTTCCTGCATCCTATTTCACCTATTTCTCTTTAGTTCTGTCAACTGAGTAAGGTAAAGCTAGTGCAACCCTTTCACTTCAATCAGACTGTGAATGTCAAATTATTTGCTTTAAAAATCCCTAAAAACTAATTAAAATGGAAAATCTACTGATCATAAGAAATGGATGAGACTTTACCAATATATTGTAATCTATACCTGATCTTTTCATTATTTTGGATTTTCCTTCTGAAATAACCAAGAATGATATGACAGTATTTCTGAATTTATGATTTTTAGTTTTAAGACTGACACATAGAAGTTAACTGGCGTTATTTTATATACTTTTTTATTTTGTGGCTAATCAACACATTGTTAATGATTTTTCACTACAGTTTTTCTTAAGCCTTTCAATGACAACAAATTTAGCCCTGACTTCTTAGAATTTTTTTCATTTGCACACATTCTTAGTTATCTAGGGCTATTGTGTTGTTTATTCTTATAAAGTGCTTTCTGACTCCTTATGCTTGGTAAAACTGGTGTCTGATCTCCACATTCTCATTTCTTTGCAGTCCTGGGAACTCCAGCTTCACTAGAAACTATAAGAACTGATACCAACTTGCAGGGACACAGAATATCCTTGCCTATGTTGTATACTATCCAACCAGGGCATCTTCTATAGAAATTTTTTTCCTAAAAAGACTACTAATGCCAGGAATTCTGCACTGTGTGAAAACTTTAGTGAAACTTAGCAAAGATTCATAATAAATGAGACAAGAATTGAGAAAGAAATTGCCTTTGTTTAATGCATAATTCATCTTATTAAAATCAAATTGTGTTTAGAGGACAAAAGAAGAAAGATTCAGTTGCATTTGGTGGTGTATTATAGCATTTTTAATCCTCAGTGTGCAATATAATTTTTTTCTTATTGTGGTGTCAGTTTATGTGGCTTTATATTCCAACCATAGGGAAATATCTCTACCACCTTCTTGCCATGAATGTAAATTTACTTTCTGATCAACTAATTTTTCAGTTCCTTTGCAATATTTCATTACAAGTAATTTTCTTTAGAATTAATCTATCTTTCTATCTATCTATCTATTTATTCCTGCACAGTCTGAAATTTTATAGCATCCTTTAAAAAACTGAGAGTCAGAATTAGACCTTCCAGTCTGGCTTTCAGAAAATTATGTATACAGAATTAAATCATTGTCTCACTTAGAACCTCCCTTATTTACACAACGTATTATTGCTCTATTGTGAAACAGAGCACAGAAACTGTTCAAGGTGACTTCTTCCCAGGATAGAGATGGCCATGAGAAAGGGATTAACTGGATTTTTACTTTTTAGCTATATGATCATGTTTCAGTTGTATTAAAATATAGTTTGTCTGATTTAGATAATTACATCATATAGACTATGTAGTGCAACTTCCTTTCTGTCCTTATTTTTCACCTCAGTCAGCCCATATTTATTCATATTGTTTCCTAGCCATGGTGTTTCATAACTTTTAAATAAAAATGTACTAAAACAAGTTCCAAAATCCTAATACAACTAATTGTTTTTATAATTTAAATTTGTAACCCCAATATAACATGAAATCAGAACTTTTTGAATACATTGATTCGTTAGAAAGCACATGTTAATTATCACTAACTATCCTACTGTACTTCACTAAATTGCATTTATTATTATTTTGTCTCAATTTTGTTTCTGGCCAGCCCTGTGATTGCTCAGTCTGTTCAGACTCTGCAAACACGAGCTTACGTTTATTCTGAGGTTTTGACTATGATAGGTTGTCTTCTTCAGGGTGCTCCCAAGATCAGCTTGAGGCAAGCACTTTGCATGGTCTGGGAGGGTTGCATGAAACAACTGATAAATACAGCTGGTCTTGGAGAGACCAGCTATATATATATCAATAACTAGAACAAGTTGAACATGCGTGATGAGTTAAGTCTGTATACCGCTGGTAGGTATTTGAACCTCCCTCAGTTAATAGGGGATAGGAAAACATTTCTTCATTTTCACATGGCTAAAAATGCAAAAAAAAATCTGTTGAATATGTCTTTCTGTCCTAAAATGTTAGTACTTCATAATGTTAACATTTTAGCTTCTGTCTCTAAGAAAGGTTTGCTCCATTTCTGAGTTTCTTCTTGTTCTTTTCTTCTTTGCTGTTCTGATGGTGACACACAGATTTATTTTTTTTCCCCATTGAATACTATTACCATCTCTTATTTATTTTCTGTATAATCTCCATATTCTATGTTTAACACTCATCTTGAATAGTTTTCTGGTTCTAATCTTCAGTGGCCTGCTATCACTGAGTCTGTATCAGTTTTAAACCAAAAATGGTCCCTTTTCCTCATGAAGAAATAATGATTTTCATCTTCTAATAAGAAATTCTCTCTGATTTTTATTTATTTTTCCAATGTGATGAGTTTTCTTAATAATCCCATCTAGCTCTGAGATTTTACACCGTGAAGTAATGAATTTTTAATAATAGAATGCAAGTATTAAAACATTTGCAGACCTCTGTGGGTTTATTTTTATTTTTAATATAATTGGTTCTTTAGTAACTATTACTTCCTCTTTCTAGCCCCACACTGACTAATTTTATTAATAATAAGATCCAAGATGAAATAATATATTATTAGTTTATTTTTTAATTGAAAAAGTATTAAAAGATTAAGTATCACTTAATTGCTAGTTATATGGGCATATTCCTTATATTTTTCAGATTTCAAATAACATCTTTGGATTTTTTTGTTTGTTTGTTTACTTACAATGTATTTATAGATTATCTTCTGTATTTCCTCTTTGTACTTCATAATGACCAAAATTCAAGTTAAAAATTCTTATGACTGATCAAATTTCCACATATGTCAGTATAAAGCAGGAGTAATTCAACTACAGTAGTAAAATCAGCACAATAAAAAGCGTAAGAATTTGAATCAGATATTTTTATACTAACTAGGGAATAAAGAAGCTAAGAACTATGCATAAATATTAATATTCTGTATTGCATATCTGTTGTTCCATATAACTTAGGCTATAACTTCTTCTGGGCAAAGAATGTGTTTATTTAAATATTATGCATATCTCCACTCCTTTCTACCCTTGTAGACTTACTGTATTTCCTGTAGGCAGTTAGTGGTAATAAACAGGAAAAGGAAATATTCTTGTGAAAGAGCAGTGACTTAATAATTTAAAGCACCCTAAACCATGTGCACTTAAAAACACTCTAAGTAGTAAATGAGCTATATCTACTTATATTTTCTAAGTAGAAATTAATTTTGCGTTTTTTTTTCAGACTAAGAATTGTTACTAAGAAAAACGTAAATGTACTTTTACAGTAATATACCATGAAACCAGGAAATAGGAGGATTAGCAGATAATTTATGGTAATTAAAAGGATTTTCAAATATTCAGAAGAAATTAAAAATTAGAATCAGAAACAGACAACATGAAATATGAAAGGAAGATTTTTATCCAAGTTAGGTCATATATTTCTTCCTGGCTCTGCATTCAGATAAACACCAGAGACTTGTGCAACTGAAGCATATGCATACAGTGTTAAAAACTGAAAGATTGCTGGAAAGCTTTTATCAGTATCTAAGAGCAGGTGTCTTTAAATGGTCTATATAGCTCCACAGCCTTTTGCCATGAGGGTCTGCAGCTGGAACACCATCACAGAACTACAGCTTCTATTTTGTCTAAGTATCCATAGTAATAGATGCCAAATGCAGCTCAGTAACGTTGAAGAAAAATAACTTGTCTGCATCAAGTAATAAAATAAGTTGCTGCTAAACAGAAAAGTACTGAAGCATAATGACTCCAAAACAGATTTACAAAATATTGTCCTCAAAATGTCTGTGAATAATTCAGTCAAAATTGAAGTTACTTTGAAGAAAGCAGAAAAGACAGAAGAAGCACATGTTTCAGGAGCAATAATCAACAATATAAGTATAAGGCAATGTATTAAAATACACAAGATTATTCATCTTCAATCTAAAACTCATGCTATTGCAAAACAGATGATGACATTACAAACAGCATGCAATTAGAGCTGATGACTAAGAAAATAGATCATCAGCTTCAAAGACAAGGTGAGAAAAAAAAGCTCTGATTCCCAAATTTTTTTGTTTTAATTTTTTTTAATAGTATCTGGTGGTGCAGTAGCTGGCAATCAGCAAGGTCACTCATGGAGTGAAATGTCTGCCTGTATTCAGCAGAAGCTGAATATCAACAGCAAAGACAAGTGCCAAGAGCAGGGACTAGAGATTTTCACCAAGAAGCGCGCCAAGTGGCACGACACTGCTTATCACAATTTATCCACCATTAAGCTGATCAAACAAGGGATGTCTAACCCACACACTGACACACACAGAGTTACTGCTCCAGTCCAGCTTCAGAGACATTGGACAATGTCATTGTTCGGGACGGACGCGACATACAAAGAACAGTGATCCAAAACAGCTAACAGCTAACTGCTCATTTTATTGTTCTAACAAGCTCTTATATACCTTTAAGTAAGGGATATGTGCACAGGTATAATTGGTTCAACAAAAGATCAACAGTTCATGATTGGATAACTTTCTTAGCTGCAACTTCAATAAGCTTCTTCTTCCGGTGGTCTGCCAGCTCCTCAATCTTGTTTTCTCCACTCTTCTCAAGACTCCCTAGGCTCTTCTCAAGACTCCCCGGGCTCTTCAAGGGTACACGGTTATCTGCTCAGGGTCGATATCAAACTTACATTCCGATCCCTCGGACCAGCTGAGGTTTCCCACAGACAGTCAGACCAGGTCTGTGCAGTAGATTCACATGCACCTGTCCTCTGTTTCTGCACCATAGCAGTTATCTGCCTAATAGAGTACTCGCCAGTTGCTGGCAAGTTTGTAGCCAGATCTCTGCACAGGCTGCCAATAAAACCCATTGTTTGCACAATCCTGTCTGTCAGCCATGGTTTGCTGTGTGTAGTTTCTCAGCTCCCCATCAAGGCAAGCTTGTGGTGCTCCCACAAAGCAACCCAAGCTCACTTTCTCCCAGAGCAGTAGATTACAGTGACATTCCCTTTTTTCCCTTCTAGTTTTGTTAGTCTTGTGTGTCTTTTTGAACAGGTTAGGGAGCTGAAGAGAAGGCTCTCCCCTTCCTCTTTGCCCCCCTTGCCCCCATACACAGACACATAGAATATGGCTTCAGCAGTACTTTGTGAGGATCATCATCTATCAATGAAGCACAGGCATGTGTGATACACTTTAACTCATGAAGACAGATGAAGAAAAGGAATTTCCAAATACAGGTTAGATTTAGACATACCATGTTGCTAAAGCTGGTGATACGCAGAAGTACTCAGTGAGCTGTGCCAAACACTAAGCACGTGCAGAAGCAGCAGGCAAGTTGTTTCCTAGGGAGTTTAGGAGCTCTTAGAGTTGAACACAGATGGATATATATTGCTAGGTTACATTTTATAATTTAGATATCTAAGATCCTGCTTTGGCTGGCTAAATCCTTTGCCTGAGACAGAAGGCATTAAGACTACTGGTAACTCCAATTTTTACTTTTTTCTCTTGTAATTGGAGGGCTTTCACACAGACATGTATTCTTATTTCAGCCTCAATGTATCAAGACACTCAAACAAACAGTTTATCTTTTGAGTGATCATTGACTCCATTAAAGAGTACTCTCATTAAAACAAACAACTTACGTTAAGTTGTTAAACTGGAAAAGAAAGAAAAGTTCATCAATCAATGGATACTAAGTTGACTGTCCATCCTTCTTTCTGCTAAAATATGGCAGTTGTCTTCTCCTATATACTCACAGAGGTTTGAAAGTAATCAAATCTTGCTTTGGGTTCTCCAGTACTGACTCAGACTGCATTTCCTCATTCTGGTGCACAGTAGCTTTTCCAGCTGAAAAAACAACAGATATTTGTTATGCAGAGAAAGTAAGAGATGTAATTGAAGGGAAGCCTGTTGAAAATCAAGAAAGGCAGCTAAAGTAAAGAATCAGAATTTTATTTTATTTCCCAAAAGAATCTATGCCAAGCATTTCTGACTTTTTATAAGTATAAAAATTTATTTTAATATTCAATCCTTGCTAATATATACTCATTATCTCTGCTAGATAATGCATCCTGAAGGGTTTAAAGTATTCTTTAAATTGGAATTATTCTGGTAGAGCTTTGGTCGGACAGGAGTCATATTTACAAATGTTGTTCAGTATAGATATGCTAATGTTAAATTGTATTATCATTCAGATTTTCTTTAAATAGAAATGTTCAGTGGGATACAGATCAACATTTAAAAGTAAAAATTGGAAAATAACTTGGAGGAGATTAGTGCTCAATAAGAGATATATACCTCTATGTTATTCATTGTTATGAAGGTTATAAGTGATTTTCAAATATTTTTACTTAATCTCAAAAACATTTCCAAAAATCTTTAGGTGAGTTGAAGCAGTACTCCCAGGTAAGTTTCCAGATCCATTGCAAGTCATAGGTGGCATATACAGTTGCTCACAGCTCCAGGGAGCTGGTGAGGATGAGTGTCAAAGACTGCCATTTGTTCATGTATCTCAAGGGAGATACGACTTTTTCTCTTCCCCTTTATTTCCATTTTTGAATCATTATGGCTAGAAAATGACTGAAGGCCATCAGTATTATTACCCTGCCAAGGGATAGCACACTCAACTTCTCTTGCCATGAACAGGCCTTCATCATACCCCCAGGGACTCAGTCTTCTTATGGCTTTAGGGAAAAGGATTGTCTTGATTTCCCCTTGTGGTGCAACAGATTGCAACTTCAGAAGCAGCTGGAGGTCATATACTTCCCAGTACCTTTTTCCTTGTAAATTGACCATGGGGAAGAGGTGTCTTCCAGACTGCTAGTGAAAGTGTCTCTTCTGAAAGCTCTGAGTCTCTGTACCTCCTCCCTCCAGCCTCACACAGCGCAGGGTGGCTTGAGTATAAGGGCAGGTGTATAAGTCAGAGGGAAATGATAGAAAGAGAGAAAAACACTCCCTAGAAACATGCTCCCCTTAATTCTTCTCCTTTGCTCAGAGATCATCTTCTTTTCCCTCCACCTACGTCCCTGGATACATAAGTTTCAAAAAAATTATTGTAAGTGAACTTTTATTTTTCTCAAATTTCAAAATTCAGTTTTGTCTTCTCTCTTGGGAAAACTTTAGTAAGCTGTGCTCATTTTTAGAATGAGTACTTTAAAATCTATCAACAGCCTTATGAGTGTTTCACCAGTTTCATACATGAATGCAAGAAATCATCACAGTGGTCTTTTTTGTACTCCAGTCACCTCTCCTTCTCTCTGTTATCACCACAGTTCTCAGCCCCTTCAGTGCGGCAATGAGTGGGTCAAGGGTTGGGGTCTCTCTACCACTCTGCCACTCTCTGCAGTTTCTTGAACTCTTAAGCCCACCCAACAAGGGATAAACAATTAAGTGACAAGGTTTGCTAAAACTGTAGTTGGCTGACCAGTTCCAGAATGTCCTCTTAATTTTCAGTGGAACTCATCTTACTATTTTATCACAGTTAATGTTGGTAAGCACAATATAGTGCACATGGAATAAAATACACTCTTACAGCAATTTAAATTATTTATTCAGAAAAAATATAATTATTTTAGGCAGTTTTTGCATAGGTCAAAACATAAAGGTAAAGAAAGTTAAGATTTTTTAGAACTGAAATGAAAACAAACTATGTAGTATTATTATATGAATCCATGGAATCTATACTGAATATTGTGTGCAATTATATAAAAACATTTTAGAAAAACAAAACTAGTGGAGCAATGGGACGATTGGTAGGACTTTCCAATCTCAAAGAGACCATTGAGAGGCATATAGCAAAGACTTAAAGACATTAATTGTCTAAAAAAGAGAACACGTAGTCACTTTTTCCATAAAATAAAAACTTCAAACTTCAAAACACAGAATGTATCAGCAAAAAGGTTTTTTTCCATGTCATACATATTTAATTTACAGCATTTGTTTCACCAGTGTCTTTCAACATATATCTATGTTCAGAAAGAAATTGACTGAGTTTACTATTTGACTTTTATATTTTCTTAGTCCTATCTTCAACTAAGTCCCACAACTGTAATATGTTCTGTAGTAGGCAATGCTGTACTGGAATTTAATATCTGGCTCTCATTATAACTTTTTGTTTGTCTTATATGCATTTGACTTTATAGTTGACATGTTTAAAACAGTTGCTTCTATTGTCTCTGTACTTATGGCATCTATTTCCTTTAATACAACTGTTTCTAATCCACAACAGTCATGTCAGTTTCATGACTTTTCAGTTAGCAGCAAAGAATAAGGTTTGTGATACCCATAATGTTAACAATATTTGTGTTTGTGTTGAAAATACATCTTTTAACTCCCTTCTTGACAGAGCTGTTACTTCTGATATACTTCATAGACAGACAATAGTCTGATTACTTCACTGTTACATTTCAACACTCTATGTTGGCCTTTTTGCCACTATAACAGCTCCATTTTATCATTTATTTGTTAGTGCAAGTTAAAAAAAATTTCCAAAACTGTGTTGCAATTAAAATATCAGTGATAGCTTTATAAACTAGGTAATTAAACTCTTCCATCCTATTACATAGTTAATAAGTATTCAAATTTAAGCAAATAATTAGATGTTAATTCCTTAATCCCTTTTCTTATATTTTGAGACAATACTTTTTCCATATATTCTTACAATACAGCATAACGCTTCTGCAGCCATCATATAAGCAACTTACATGCTTTTATTACCTCATATAAAACTCCCCTCTAAATGTATGCAAGCTAAATGGAAAGAAGAAATTATTTTAGAAATTTTTCCCCACTGACTTTAGAACATGAACATTTGATCAATGGCACTTCAGACTGAAACAGAAATGCTACTTATTAACAATACTTTTTATTGTGTTTTTGTCCTGTACTGTGACAAAAAAAAGTTCTGTCTCATTTGGTTTGCTGCTGTCTTCATTCTTCAAGGTGGGTATTGCCATTGCTTTTAGTCATCTGATGCATCTTATATATGCCTTCCTAAAATTTGAAACTTTCTTCATTCTGCTGTTTTTTCACAATTTAGCCATTTTACTGCCAGTTTTTTGCAACTATCCCACTTTTAGACATGCTGTTATTCCTTCCCTTTTTTCTGCTGTAGCTGTATTGTCATTGAGTGTGCCCAATGCTACATGCCTGTAGTGTAGACTGCCGTTGAGCAGTCTGTCAAAGTTTTGTCTTCATACTGCCATCCCCCCTTCACATTTATGAACAAAAAAGGTAATTTTGCATATAATTTAAAGGTCCAGTCCTTTTATCTTCCTGAAGGAAATGAAACATTTACAGCAGGAGCAAACACATGGACTTATTATGGCCCCTGAACCATATGGCAGCAACATTAAAATGAAGCAGGGAAGAAAGGAGTGCTTGAAAGAGACTTTTCAGGGTCACTTTTCCTGTGTATGTTGTGTTTAGCTGAGTTTAATGGGATTTCAGACATGCAAAGATTATGGTACAAAGGAATAAGTAGCAGACTTTAAGTAGTGAAAATATTCAGATAGGCAATTAATATGAATAGTTTTTGACAAGGCTTGCTTTTGAGGTCTTTCTTCTGTGGGATGTAAGGAGGGTTTACAGTTTTACATATCTAGCAATCTTTACTTGTTCAAATCTCTCTGTGAACTTGGACTTGCCTTAGAATTTTTAACTCTTGGAGTTAAATCTGTAAAATACACAGATTCAAAGGAGTTATCCTTGTTTACTAATATATATTGATATTTTTCTGAATAAAGAAATAATTGTGAAAAAAGTACCATTTGTTGCCAATTACTTTAGAAAGATATTCTCTTTCAGATTTATTTTTTTAACCATTTCTTTACAATAAAATAACTTGGCCAAACATACCAGCTACTAAGCTCTAAAGCAGACTTGAGTAGATCTTCCTTTTCTGCTTCCTTACCACCCTGAATAAGCATTACCACTGCATGCATTTCACAAGACATAACACTAAAGCAGGTCATATTTTCAGGACAGGAAAAAAACCATATTGCTATAGATATATAGGTTTGGCTATTCACCTACTCAAGAAAATAAGACAAGTTGTAGGAGAAAGATAAATAGTCTATACATGTCAACCAACATTTATACAAAATTATGACTTACGGTTTAAACTGTATGTTGTCACTTTTTTCTGACCCCCTGGACTGGAGAATGGAGAATTGTAGTTGAAACAGAATGGCTTATTGACTTTGACAATCAGTTGAAAGTCTTATAAAAATCCATCTACAGACAAGGACGGCAGAAAAGTGGAAAACAGAACAGGAAAGGGAAACATAATTGCAAATCAAACTCAAATGAAGATTAGCTGTTTCATGGTTTTCCTAAAATAATTTATATTTATTGTTTTATATAACTTCTTTTGTATTTAGCTTCATTAAAATTACATTACTTTTTAATATTTTTAAATGAAACATAGGAAACAAATTAAATTTCCTTAGGAAAAAGGAATAAAGTCAAGTAAATTTTCTCCTATCATTGAAAGGTGGAGCCCCTGTTTACACATAATGTTGCAGCTCATTTAAGACATTGTAGGAAGTACCTAAAAAAAAGAAACCTGCTGATTTCTCGGTTGTATGTCTTCATCAAATTTAAGTTCTCATGGTTTCTCTCTTCATAAATCTGTGTTATAAATTGGAAATACTGTCCAGAAATCATCCAAATTGAAAAGTCATTAGATATCCTCTTATTTCATGACCTTTCTGAAGACATAAATACTATTACAATGGTTCCCTTGAATCAAATTGCACCATTTACCACAGGGTCTACATACTGATCTTACCTTGAGCCCAGTCTGGTGTTGTCATCCTGTGATATAAGAGAAATCTACTGTTTGCTTATATCATCTTCTTCCATACAATACAGATACAACTCTGCCAGGTCTGAATCCCACTGGCTTTTCCTGTATCTTTCTTGCAGATGTTTCTGTCAGCAACAAATCAACAAATACATGTCTCACCTCTCTTCATCTCTGTACAAAAAACTTCATATGAGAAAATACCAAAAGTTTTTAGCACTTTGCTGTGCCACACTGGCAGGCACTCAGAAGGGATTAATAAAGTACTGTTGAACATTTTTTTTACTCATCAGTTTCCAAAGGTTTTAACAAGAGTCTAAAGCTGTCGCTGTCTATGTCATTGAGAGAAACTTGGCTTCATATGATTTACTACTCATGTCATAATTATAAATGATATCATGTATAAAGTATATAGATGGAAAGTGTTCACCCAGCTTTGGTGGTTTACCAGCTTTTATGGTCAGTGCCAATATTCCAGATTTATCAGTCAGAGCCAAATGTCAGTATCTTGGCCGCTGGGACAGAAAGAGAGATATTGGACCATATTGTACTTCAAGGGATCACAAAAAGCTGAGTGACGTGTTTTATACGTGGTTATGCTATGTAAGCTGTCTAATACTGTGAGCTGATACAAGGATCCAGGAAATGTTTTTGGCTGTGGATGACACCATCAGATGTAGACTCTGGGACAATTTCAAAAGCAGCACAACCTGTTCTCAGAGTTGTACACAAGGAAGATCCCACACTGTCAGGAAACAACAATGGCCAGCAACACAAACTGGCTTGCAGCTGTACTTAGTACAGACCTGTAGACTCTGCATGACCATCAAACACAGAAAAAACAGTCTGAGTATTTGTACTTACCTCCTGAGGACTGAAGGGTTTTCCAGGCATTCATACCAAACCATAAATATATCTGCTGCTTAATTAGAACCACCACTACAGCAGAAATTTCAAAAGTGTCATATAGACTGTGAATGCAAAACTATGGATCTTTCTGGAAAAAATTACTCTATTGGAATTGTTGTTCAGTTTTCCAATATCACCTAGAAGTTTAATGGTAGTCTTTCCTTTGGAAGACTTGTTTAGAAAGCATAAGCCAGCCTGTATATAAAAGAGCTTTCCCGATCCTGCTCTTCCCTCTCTTTCTTCTCTCTTGTTCTGACTTTTCAATCCCTTGAAAATTTATTCAAAATTTCAATTCATTCTAGGAATTTTCTTTGTTTAATATAATACTCTCTTTAGAGCAGACTTAGCACCTGGAAAAATAGTTTTATTGAGTAGCTGATTGTCCAGGGAAGAAAGAGAAAGAAAGGAAATAAGATGAACAGGCCATGACTGCTGGATGCTTCCCTGTGGGACATTACACCAACACCTTTCACAACTTACCTCTCTGCCAAGATAAGCAGTGTTAAATATGCTCAGGATGGAAGATGGACAATCTTCTTCAGTTCTAGATAGGAGGAGTCAGTGTTGATAGGCACTCTGGTTATATATAGCATCTCTATTAGTCTGTGATATTTTCTATAGATTTTTACCAATATACTTTGTTTCTGATAGAGAGATGGCACCTGAGAACAAAATTTGCAGTGGATTTTACATCACAAGACAATCATTGAAGGGGAGACAGCTGGGGAAGGTATGGAAGTGACGCAATGGGTCATGCAAATGCTAATGAAAATCCCTATTTTTTCACTTCTGGAGATGGTTCTGGGACATTTGCTGACAGAATGCTGATAGGTATGATATTACTAGTGATACTCCGTTCCTTGTGGGAAAGAATATCATTCTTGCTAGAAGAGGGAGAAGACGTACCCATTTGAAGAGGACAGATGTGGCACTTAAGTAGCTGGTGTCAGTCAAATGATGAGGAAACATGTACTCTCCTTTCCACTGACAATTGCTGGCATGCTGAAAAGAGGACCTGATGAGGGTATAATGTTTATTTAGCTCAACGCAGCTGAAACAACCATTGTGAGGGTATGAAACACACTTTCCTCCTCCTTTAGTATATCTGGCTGCACAAGAACAGATATTGGGAAGAGCCATTGTAAGAAAAGAGCTGAAAAATGGGGCTCCCTTCTCCTTTATTTGGAAGCCTTGTTTAAGCTGGAGTCCTGTCTCAGTCTCCACCTGAGTCACACTACAGCTACATTAAAGTCATGTCCACATCTTGGCTTTTATCCCATTGATCCAGACGCCAAGCCAGAGGCATGTTTATGAAACAAGGATAGATATTGAGTTCTGGACAGATAACAATACACAGGCTATTCTGGGTATACAAGACAGGAGCTGTGCCTGATTAGTGACCTGATGGTGGCAAGATAAGAAGTGTTATGTTCTTTCCCTAGAGTGCAATAAGACTGTGATACAAAAGTCTTCCTGAGTTAAAGCTACAGCCCTTTCTCAAGAAGTAGTTTCTTTCAGCACACTCTGGTGTAAATGTCAATGATTTTACAGATGAAACCACAAAAAAATGAATCACAATAAAGGTATGATGGAGTATCTCTTTTAAAGGATGCTTTTTCTTTTATTTGGAGAACTAATATTTCACCAGATTATTCAGAAGATTTCTTAGTAGTTAGATGAAGGCCCCAAAGTGGACACATTAACAACCTTAATTTCTTGCCTAAGTTTTTGCCTCATCTGATTCTCAGTAATGAACACCTTTTGGGTGTCATGTCAGGACTCTGAACTATGTAAGAGTTCTCTTTCTTCAGTAATAATATTTACTTTTAAATCATAAAAGATTGTCAACAACTGTGCTATCAAAATCAGGGTGGAGAATAAAAATTGTAATGGGAAGGGCATTCTTTAGAAGAATATTGTGACGTTTAAGTGATACATATACCATTGTTAAAGACAGTGGTTCATTCAAATATGTTCCACTTCAGTATAAATCTTTGTCCTCAGAATTTCATGAGCATATTCTCAATAACTGAAATGAGAGCATTTCTGATAATTTATGGAAACTTCCACTGCCTAACAATAGCAGAGATGGATATTGCAATAAATTACATGAAGATAAATTAACAAGTTTTGATGTTCTATGATATTCTGTGAAATTACTCTGAAGTTTCTTGCTTTTAAGTAATTTCAAGAAAATCTATTACGGTGTCAAACTAGATATTGGGAGAGAAAATATAATTTTAAAAATGAGTTGCAGAAAAGAATCATAAAATCATAGAATTATTTGGGTTGGAAAGGACCTTCAAAGATCATCTAGTTCCAAAACCCCTGCCATAGACAGGGATATCTTTCAGTAGACCAGGTTGCTCAAAGTCCCATCCCACCTGGCCTTGAATGCTTCCAGTGATGAGGCATCCACAGATTCTCTGGACAGCCTGTTCCAGGGTCTAACCACCTTCATATAACGAGAAAAAAACATTTAGAGAATTCCTATGGTAGAATTATAATATAATTTATCTCTAATTATCAGAGTATTTTAACAAGATATCAAATGCAGTAATTCTTGACAGTATTCATGTGCCTGGAATGGCAGTAGGCATCACATATTTTCTTAAATACATATATTTTTAAAGACAACTAGTAAGTATCAGACAAGTTCAAGAGAAGTCATAAATAGTGTATGCTAAACAATGTGTTATAGCTACAAGTTATCTTACCTCTGAATTTATGGGGCTCTCCTTGAGTTCTAGTTGTTCAATCAAAACCATGTGTCTCTCTTCTTTCTCTTTTTCAACTCCACCAATGCAAATTACAATCTTTATCATCCTAAACAGCTATAAGAGAGTTAAACATTTGGCTTTGGGATATAAAAGGTTTTCATAGATGTACACATACAGTACCATAACTATGGCTCATCAGATCTTGCTACTCTAAAAGAATTAAACCACTCACCTCTTTTTAGTAGGCTTGTGTGCCACTCTTCCCAAGTAAAATCAGAACCTCCTTTTAAAGGCACTTTCAATATGTTTCAAGTTTCCACAATATCCCTGGATTAATCAATACAAACTGTCAATACGTTACTAAATCTGTAGTTACAATATAGTGAATTTTGAATGAGAAATGATTTCTTTTAAGTGTTCCTGAGTGTTACATCTACACTGTGCAAAGATACATATAGTAAACATTCATCTCTAAGTTCTGGACCTTGACTTGTCTCCTCAGATTTACTAAGTTTTGCTAATATAAATTTATTACAACTTTATTGAACATCCTGTTCAAGAGAGACTTACATTTTACAGGCTTCACTGTTATTGAGCACAGAGTAAGAAGAAAGGACTCAGAAAATGGTGAAGGAGAGATATAAAATTAATTTATTAGATATACTGATAACATGAGGCACAAAATTATTTTTTCTCCTATATATCTTTCTACCTTTTAATCATGGATTAAGTAAATTTTATATAGAATGATATGAAATATCATGATAATTATCAAATAGCCTTGCTTTTGGAGAAGTATCTTAATTTTCTTGGGGAGAGTAGGTGTTTCCAAAGATAACAACATTTCACCTAGTGATAGAACACACAAAAAGATAGAAAACAAAAAAAGATGGAAGAACCTTGAGCTGTGTTCTTTTTTTGGAGTGAAAAAGAGCATGCAATCTTTACAGATTGTATGTACATTTTTCACAAGGACAATTTCTGACTGTTGAGTACTTTATTAAACTGCATATTGAGTTTTACAATCTGTTTACAGAACTAAATTAGCAAGAGAAGCCTATTCCCAAAGATTTTTTTCTAGCTTTTGAGGACCATAAGAATCATCGTGTAGTTTATATCCACCAAACTTTCTCAATATCTCCATATCCCAAGCAACCAGCATTTATTCAGCCCAGGTTACCCTCTGTATAACTTCCACTTTTTAAGTTAAGTTATATCTGAATATAAAACACAGCTACCCTTTATGTAAAACATAAATGTAGAAGAAATTATTTGTGAGGAATGTGTGTTTACATGTGGACCTCAATTTTTCATTCCTGATTCAAGGTAATTAATACTGGAACATAGACAGTCATGTCTCCTCAACATAGACTGTTTAGATGCCAAGTGAAATCTCAACTTTCTATTAACAGCCTTTCCAGCTATATAGCTGTTGAAAAATATTTTTATAATGTAATAATATTTTTACAACAAAAAATGATATGTTTTTAATCGTCATCATGTGTAAAAATGGCTGGGCCATTTGCATTCAATCTTTCCAAATAAATTCAGCTTTGATCAAGAACCCTGGGGTGAAAGATGCAACCAAGTAAAACAGAGAATGTTTACAATCAAAGTTATTATAAATTTTTAATTAAATGCAGCTGCTGCTTTTTCATTCACCAATAATGACATTGTGCAGATCTTCGTTTAGAGACTTACCCTGATGGGAAACATACTTGAAGACTCCTCAGATAATTGTTAAAGTAAGCTGGCTAGTGATCATCCACAGATTCTGTTACTTATTTTCTACTGTATTTTTAAATGATCATGATGTCATTTATCAGTGTCATATGGTGCCAACTAGCTGCATTCAGAAACATACGTTTAAAGCAGTCCCACCTTGAACTTCAGATCTAAGACAGAAACAACAGAGGTCTAGACATTGTACAGAGACACACTAAAATCCAATCCCCAGAAACCTGCAACACTCACTTCCTGTGTATGTGTTTGTAAATTAAGAGGCAGAGCTAGGAATATCTCTTTACTCTTAATTTTATTGTACATTTATACTACTACGTGTTCTACATGTGGTGCATCTTAACATACTTGGGGAAAAAACACAAAAACTCCTTGAGGATTGGAAGGTTACATCAGCAGGAGAAAAGCCCAGTTAAGCAGTGACTATTTGACTATTCCACAGCAATTTGATTTCATAGCTCTTCCCTGACACTGCAGTTGGTGTCAATAACAGCCTTGTCAGTGGTATGTGTGTGCTCTGGTTGAATCACTGAGTTGCCAGGTGAGGGATGTGGTGAGTATACTGCATAGCATAAGAGAAATTAATGAGTGATCAAAGGTTTTTTACAAAGACTCAAGGTGGGAGGAGAGGAGGAATCCAAGCTCCACCTCCCATGAGAACAGGGACTGCCAGAAGCTATAGTCAAGATAGATGGTAGGTTATGGTCACCAGAAGACTCTTTCTCCACCTGCAGATGTGGAAAAACTATAGGGCTTTGGCAATAGGATTGAAAGATCAAGTTGTGGCAGATCAGGCATCTGGGAGAGCCACACTTGTCTGATGAATCAACTCCAGTGCCACAGGAGAAGAAGGCGCAAGTAATAGCAGTCAGGGACAGTCTTCTGTTATGGGAGCTAGGGACAGTCATTTGCCAATGAGAGCTGCTGTCCTAAGAGGCTTGCTGTTTGTCTTCCACAGTGGTGTTTCTGCTTAGTCTTCTATTGAGCATGAAGTTTAACAAAGATAAATGCAAAGCCTGACACCTGGGACAGAAGGGCTCCTGGCATCAGTACAGGCTGGAGAATGGCTACTCTACAGAAAAGGACTGAAAAGTCCCAGTGAGCAGCAAGCTGAGCAAAAGCCAGCAGTGCACTCTTGCTAAATACACACAGATCTATGTTTGCAGTATTTTAGTAAGTTGAGGATAGTGCCTATTCCCCACTATTCATCAGTCTAGAGGGTCTTCTCCAAGTACAACAGAGATATTGTCAAACTAGAAACAATCAAGTCGAGGATCAGTAAAATGTTTAGGAGCTAAGGGTACTTGGTTTGTTTAATCAGGAGAAAAAGACAACACTACTGAAAGGTTGTAGAGAAGAAAGAAAGGAAGAAGGAAACCTTTTCCTGGGAAGTGACAAGAGGTAGACAGTGTGTCATGGGCTAGACAGTTGCTCTATCACTCAACCCCATCCAGGTGGGGAAATCTGGAAAGGAAAGGAGACCCATGGGTTGAAATGAAAACAGATTTAATAGAATAATAGTAATGAATTAATATTACTTCCAATGCTAATGCAAGATACAAAGTTATACTTAGCTTCAGATAACAATCATGAGCTGAGTGCTTCTAGCAGTGAGGGCTGAGTGCCAACACTGTGAGCACAACAGCTCCAGCAGGCCTCAGGTGTGAGACAATTGGTGAGTTGGATGGGACCATCTCAGGAACGCAACCATGGCAGAAGACCCCCCACAACCTTGCAACTTCTCAGTTTGCAGTGAGGGTAGCGTTTATGGTATGAACTGCTTTGGTTGGCCAGCTTGGGTCAGCTGCCCTGGGCTTTACCCCTCCTGGCCCACTGCACCTGCATGGCTCAAAACTGCCCTCGACCTTGGTCACTATGGAAACCTGCACACCAGAGCATCTCACCTCTTTTGTTCTCACAGAACTGGACTCCTCAGTTTCTTAAAACTACAGTTTCTCTGAACAGAATAATTATTTTAGAATTCTGTCCCAGCAAAACCAGGTCATAGTGAAAAGACAAGAGGAAACTGTCACCAGTTATAATAACTGAAGCAGAGGATTTCTATTCCTCAGACTGCTAAAGCCATCTTTGGTGGGCTGTAATACCCAGGGTTTATCCATACCTTATCATTCTTCTGACCCTCACTGAGTATTTCTATTTTGAACAGCCTTTAGTTAGAAAACATACTGCTGATCATAAGAATAAAAATCTTCATAATGAGAGTGGTTAAGCACCGGAAAGGGTAGTCCAGTGAAATTATGAAAACTTCCTTCTTGGAGATCCTTAAAATTTGGCTGGAGAAGAACCTGAACAAGCTGGTCTAAATTTGAAGTTAGCGATGCCTTGAGCTGGAGGTCTGACTACCTGATCCCCTAAGGTCTCTTCCAAAATTCCATTTTTCTCTGTTTCAAAAAGTGACTGTTTTTAGCAGTGACTGTGCTAAAAGGGAAGTACTTGAACTGTACCATGTCTTGTCAACCCTACTGAATCACTCCTAGAATATAATAAACTGGTTAAGTCCAAACCTGTAGTGCCTGAACTCTTTATTACCTGATTTCATAGTATTACAGTCACTGTCTCAAAAAAGTGAACTCATCAGTCAAACAATAATGCTTACCAGTGCATAGCATGCTGTTGAGCTCTAATGGTCTTTAAGTATCAAAAAAGCCATAAGGGATAGTATTCTTATCATCACTGAGGCACAATATTTGGACAGGCTACATTATCGAGAGGTGAACGTGGGCTTCCTCTTTATTGCTTTCCTGGATATAAACTCATGCAATCTATCACAATTTAAATGAATAATTTCAAAATGTAGAAGCCTCTAAAATGATTTAAATTCAATGAGCTAGTAGTGGAATCAAGCTGGCTCTCACATTCACATGCAGAGCCTATGGTCTGCTTGCTGCACACACAGCTGTGCTCTTTAGCCACTGGCATTACACTAAGAATGCTGAATCAGAAATTCCCAGCAATATAGGTATGAAAAGCAAGCACCAAGGTCTTTTCTTTTTCTTTGACTGCTGAACAACTGGAAATCCTAACAAAAACTGAGAGCTCCTTCTATTTCTTTTTTAATTGGAACAATTGTGGGACAATAAAGACCCTTAACCACTCCTCAGCTGTATTGTACTGAACCAATACACAAAACTGACACTTGCTTCTTTCCAGGAGAGAGATAAAATGAAACTTTCTTTTGGAGCATCTAAATATAGTTCTTCTTGCAAAAGGAAAGGGTTGCACAAGCTTTTATTTCTTTGTTTGCTTTGGTGGGGTTTTTTCTTCATTTGGGGGCAAATTGAGGTTTTGGGTTTTTTTAAAAAAAATTCTGATATTTCTTTCCCTTTTTCATTCAAAATAGCCAAAAATAAAAAATTACTTTTGTCTTCTTTTCCTCAACTATTTTGTATTTGTGTGTGTGTGAGTGTTTGGGAATGAACTAATTTATTCTTAAATAGAAAACCACTAGCTTTTGTCTTAACTGGTTTTAACCAGTTTTTCCTTGTACTGTCCTGCCCACCTCATCACTTAGATGCTGCGTTTTTATTCCCTTGTTATTGTTTATTATCTATGTTCCTTTTTATTTATCAATATGTTGATAAATATTAAAACTAGAATAAAATATCAATACTAGGAAACACAAATGCAGATTTCATTGATTTGAAATTACCATTTTATGTACACTTTTATCCATTTATAAAAGCAAGACAATTCAAGTTAGCTTAGCCTTCAGAATAGCTTAGCTATCCCTGTATCTTTCTGTGTTGTTTCCAGAAAGAAAAACAGATCCTTACTCACCACTGCTATTGAAAGACAGAAATAGATCTTGGAAACTCTTCACTTTCACATTGTTTCCTTAGGATATTTAATGCTTTGTTACTTGGCATTGTCCATGGGAAATTCTCAAAACAACAAAAAAGAAATAGTTTCAAAAGGAATTGAAAGAATGGAAAGAATGTCTCTAGAACAAACTGAAGTGTTGTTTAATAATTCAAGATTTACATATCTCAAAAATTTACTAGAGAAAGAGTCTTCATACCAGTTACAGAAAATTTCTGATATTATTCCCAAAACCCAGCTTCTCTCATCCATAAAGAAAGCAACAGGTTGAAAAGAATTAACAAAATTTCTGAAGGTAAGTGTTCTGCCCATCTACTTCAGAAGTTCTCACAAAGGTAATTCTAAAAATAACTCAGTAAAAGAAACTTTCACTTTTCATAAAGAAGTTAGTGGTACAGACTATAGATCACAAGGACTATTTCAACATTTACTAGCAAATGACAGGAAAACAGGAAAAAAAGAGATTAAAAAAATAATGTAATTTATGAACTGTCAGGAAGGACCATGTTCTTTGAAAAGAACTTGCTGTCTCTCACCAAACAACTGATAGACTAGTGCGCATGTGATTAATATAGTGTATGTCAGACCAAATATAGTAACACTAACACCTTTAAAAGAGAGATAGGACTTTCTTCAAAACTATTTCAATTCCCATGCCAAACTGCTTTCTGTATTGACCTGAACTTCCAGACTTTCATTAGTGTAAAAAGACCTTTAGTATTTCTTTTTATTTGTGAACCTATGGAAATTTTTAAGATCTCCTTTCTTTTTTCTTGCTAAGACCTGATAAAAAAATATATTTCTACCACTCTGGTATAGAAGGAAATGAGGACTGAGACACAGGTCTTAAGAAAGTTTATGCTGCACTTATGAAAGTGTAGTGCAACAAATTACTTTATAAAGAGTTTTCTCACTTCCAGAAGTGCTCATGAGTCCCCAGTTTGTAAATATTTCATTTATTAACTTCCATAAATTCATCAAGAAGACTCCTTATAAAAACTTTATTTCATCTCTGTTTCTCTACCCCTTCTCGATCATGATGTTTTGTGATGCAGTACAAGCCTTGACATAAAAGATCTTGATAAAATGAGATATAAGATAGAGGTGTATTTCATGCCATAAAGTTAATCCTCCCAAAAAGAACTGGAAGCACATGTTTAATCCTTTGTTTTACAAAGATTTGTGATTATTTACATCTCTTTTATAAATTGGTCTTTTAGTTCTGAGAATCATAGATTCATAGAATGGTTTGGGTTGGAAGGGACTTTAAAGATCATTTAGTTCCACGCCTCCTGTAATGGGCAGGGACACCTCCCACTAGGCTAAGTTCCTTAAAACCCCATCCAACCTGGCCTTGAACACTTCCAGGGAAAGGGTATCCACAACTCCTCTGGGCAACCTGTGCCAGTGTCTCACCACCCTCACAGGAAAGATTTTCTTCCTAATATCCAACTTAAATCTATCTAAATCTGCTTTTAGTTTGAAACTTTTTTCCCTTGTCTTATCACTACATGCCATTGGAAAAAGTCCCTCTCCAGCTTCCCTGTAGGCCCCTTTAGGTACTGGAAGGCTGATTTAAGGTCTCCCCAGAGCCTTCTCTTCTCCAGGCAGAAAAATTCCAACTCTCTCAGCCTATCTTCAGAAGAGAAGTGCTCCAGCCCTCTCATCATCTTTGTGGTTCTTCTCTGGACTCATTCCAACAGCTCCACATCATTCATATGTTGGGGACTCCAGAACTGGACACAGTAGTCAGAACCAGAATCACAGAATCACTTGAGTTGGAAGGGATCTTAAAGGTCATCTAGTCCAACTGCCATGGGCAGGGAGATGCCCCACTAGACCAGGTTGATCAGGATCCCATCCAACCTGGCCTAGAACATCTCCAGGGGCCGGGAATCCACCACCTCTCTGGACAACCTGTTCCAGTGTTTGACCACATTCATGGTGAAAAACTTATTCCTTATATCTAACCTAAAGTTTAAAACCCTTACCCCTCATTTTATCACAACAGGCTCTGCTAAAAAGCCTGTCCCCATCTTTCTTATATGCCCCCTTTTAGGTATTGAAAGGTGGAAATGAGGTCACCTCAGAGCCTTCTGTTCTGCAGGCTGAACAACCCCAACTCTCTCAGCCTTTCCTCGTAGCACAGGTGTTTGAGGCCTCTGATCATTTTTGTGGCCCTTCTCTGGACTCATTCCAACAGGTCCATGTCCTTACTGTGCTGAGGGCTCCAGGGCTGGATACAGTACTCCAGGAGAGGTTCTTACCAGAGCAGAGTAGAGAGGCAGAATCACCTCCCTCGACCTGCTGGTCACAGTTCTTTTGATGCAGCCCAGGATACAGTTGGCCTTCTGGGCTGTGAGGGCACATTGCCTGCTCATTGTCTTTCGTCTACCAGTATCTGTAAGTCCTTCTCAGGAGGGTTGTTTTCAATCCCTTGACTCCCCTTGATACTGAGAGTTGCCCTGACCTAGGTGCAGAACCCTGCACTTCTTGTTGAAGCTCATGAGGTTCCCCTGGGCCCACTTCTTGAGTTTGTCTAGGTCCCTTTGGATGGCACCCTATCCCTTAGGTCTGTCAACTGCACCACTCAGTTTCATGTTGTCTGCAAACTTGCTGAGGGTGCACTCGAGCCCACTGTCTATGTCATTAATAAAGAGATTGAACAGCACTGGCCCCAGTACAGAGCCCTTGGGGACACCACTTGTTACTGGTGCTCATTGAGACATAGAGCTGTTGACCACCACATATAGGGGTGGTTGAAGTCCCCCATGAGTACCAGGGCTTGTGAATGTGAGGCTGCTCCTATCTGTTTATAAAGTGCCTGGTCTAGTCAGTCTTTCTGGTGGGGTGACCTGTAGCAGACAGTCATGATAATGTCCCCTGTCCCTGCCCTTCCTTTAATCCTGACCCATAAACTCTCAGTCAAATAAAATAATAATAAGATACTTATGTATATAAACAAACAAAAATAAGAATAAAGAAAGGTAAGTTCAACTAATGTTAACTAAATGTTTCTAAGTTACACCAACCATTGAGAATACTTCAGTAGATACAGCTCTCTCTAGAAGACTAGATGCAAGATGAAATTTATTCATCATACATATACAGATGCTGGTATCAGTGCTGAGGATCACCAGAAGCATCCAGTGTATTAACTGTTGGCTGTGGAAATAACAATTGTCTATCAAGCTTGTCTAAAATTACACACAAATTTCAACCATATTATCCAATAAATAGAATAAATATCAGAAAAAATATTTTCATTGCTAAGAAATTGAATCATTAGTAAAGACAGCTCTTCTGGTTAGAATTTTTTTTGATGCTTAGCATTACCTGTGTTCTCTAATAGGATTTTGAAGAAATGACATCCAACTGTTAGCATCATCCTACCCCTAAGAATCTTCAAAACACTTTTCAGTTTTTTTAACTGTTGAAAACATGACTTCATTTATTGCAAGGTATTTCAACTTTTTTGTTCAGGTAATTGTCCATAGCCCCCAAAGGAGTTTTAGCAGGAACAGACCATTGATACGCAGGCAGTGATTTTCATCTTGTATAGCTTCCTAGTGTTGTAAAGCCAGAAGGAATAGGGACGTGATTATCCCGCTCTATTTAGCACTGCTGAGGCCGCACCTCGAGTACTGTGTTCAGTTTTGGGCCCCTCACTTCAAAAAAGACATTGAGGTGCTGGAGAGTGTCCAGAGAAGGGCAACAAAGCTGGTGAAGGAACTGGAAAACATGTCTTATGAGGAACGACTGAAGGAGCTAGGGTTGTTCAGTCTGGAGAAGAGGAGGCTCGCGGGGGGTGGCTCATCGCTCTCTACAACTACCTAAAAGGAGGTTGTAGTGAGGTGGGAGTTGATCTCTTCTGCTGTGCCCATAGTGAAAGGATGAGAGAAAACAGCCTTAAATTTCAACAGGGGAGATTCAGATTAGACATTAGGAATTTTTTGTTTCCTGTAAGGGTTATTAGATATTGGAATAGATTGTCCAGGGATGTGGTGGAGTCACCATTCCTGGAAGTGTTCAAGATGCATCTGGATGTGGCACTGGGTGATATGGTTTAGTGGTGATGTAGGCAGGCGGTTGGACTGGATGATCTTGAAGGTCTCTTCCAACCTTCATGATTCTCTGATTCTATGAAGTGTGTATTGCAACACCATACTCCCAAAGACATGTGGCAAGAACTGTGAAACCTTATTCTACTTGTAATTTAATTTGTCAGTTCATTCAGCAGCTTACAGATTCCCCAGAATTGTTTCACTAACATCTTGAAGTTTTGCTTTCAGTTGGATTTAAAAAAAATAAACAAATGCATTTCTGTAACTTTTTTTAGTTTTGCAAGGACCAGACTGTTTTGGTACATGTGACTTTTTAAAGGCAATACTTGTTTTATATTTATATTCTTTATCTTAGATCAGACCCAGTGTGAGATGTATTTCTTGGTTCTGTATGTATCATAAGAAACAAACTGGCATAATTTTTTTTTAAAGGCTATTGTTTCATACCTATGTTTCTGATCTTTGATTTGGCTCAGTATGAGATGTATTTGTTCTGTATTTTTTGTACTAATATCCATCTCTGAATAGACTACTTCCCATCTACACTGGTAAGATCTTGCCAAACAAGCCAACAGGAAGCTGCAATAGTTTTTGGCACCTTCATCTCATCCTGTCTTTCTCCATTTTTCTTTAGGCAGCAGAAGCAAATTCTCTGAAAATTAACAAATACCTTTTAAATTTTAAATTATCACCTAAGGGTAATTGAAAGTAGAATCTTAAAAAGAATTATGTATTCTCTCTTTAGACAGGAGATCAA
Source organism: Aegotheles bennettii (assembly GCA_013398125.1). Lineage (NCBI taxonomy): Eukaryota > Metazoa > Chordata > Aves > Caprimulgiformes > Aegothelidae > Aegotheles > Aegotheles bennettii. Next base: position 53,963 of record VZRW01004273.1, on the reverse strand, counting down.
AATTATAAGTCATTCTAAGCTAGAAGGTAAGAAATAAATTGAAATACAATCAAATGTTAGAATTACTGATGGTTCCAAGGTTTTTCCTCTTATATAACCTGAAATGTTTTGGGCCATCTAGAATAATAGTTTTGTCTTAAATAAAATTAGAGCTGATTTTGCAAAGGAATGCTCTAGTATCTCTAGGGAGTAGCTCATTAAAATAATGTAGTCGCTGTTATCCATAACATTTTAGATGGTGTTTTATCTAGATGACAAAACACAGAAAGCTATTTTGTTGTCTTTAAAACACTGCTGCTGGATTCGTAACAGGTATGGCTCATTTCCATCATTTGACAGGTGCCTTTTTCAATGAGGTCTGATTTGAACAAATCTTGGATACCAGTTGTATTGTAATATAAAAGGAGCTAGAGATAAATTACTTGTACTTGTTGAACAATTGACTGTTAGGATTGTTCTTTGTGTTATACCAATAGCAATTATTCACTTGACCAGTGTATCTGACTTTTCCCAGAGTCACCTTGAGTGTTATATAAAATCAGTGGCACGTGCTTTAACATTCCTAAGAATACTATTGTTAAGAAATAACATTAAAATACCACCAGATTCTCATCCACCCAGTCAGCTAAATTACTACAAGGATAGTCATTATCCTGTGGAATGATTCCTGTGGAATAATTTCCTTTGTTTCTGCCATTAATTCCTTTCTTCCTCCATTTTAAAAGTTTAAAAAGTCGAAGTAGAAAGCTACGTATATTCTAAACAGGCTGAACTCCCTTCCCCATGCATACTCTTCAATGTGCCAAATACATGCATGGTCTCCGTAGAAAAGGTATTAATAAAGGCACAGTAGTCATAATTTCTTTGAGGCTTTCTAGAAAAATGTTTGACTATTTATCTTATGCTTCTGAAGCTGCTGATATTTTCAAGGCTATCTAGACTGACCCTTGAATCTAGACAAGCTCAGTGCCATAATAAAGCACTTTAACAGCATACACTATATTGAATAAATAATAATAAGAAGAAATACTTATACTGCAATAGACTGATATGCAGAGTCTGTTGAGGCATCAAGTTATTGTTAAGTCAGTCCAGCTCTCCTATTTGTACTGAAAAATAGGAGGGAAAAATCACTGGTAGATGGATGATCAACATCAGAAAACAGTGATGAGTTAGAAATATGTTGATTTAACAGTATAAAGAAAGATAGATGAAGTTCCTCAGAAGAAATTGATATCATCTTTATCTGTTGATACTTAATAGTTTCATATTGTTAGAGAAGCAATCAATTTTATATTCTTTTGGAAATTTTAAATAACACTAAAAAAAACAACCAAACAAACAAAACCCACAAAACCAACCAACCAAACAAGCAAAAAAAACCCAAAACAAAACCAAAAACCAAACCCAAATTACACTCACAAGGACACACAAAAAGCTCAGCCAAAAACCTAGCAACAACTAACAACCGAGCTTTCAGTATCATCTATTTGTAAAGCCTTTTTTCCCCTTTGAATTACTAGCACCCTCAACTTTATCCCATACCAAAAGATGAAGATCTAAATTACCAACACATATGGATTTACAATATTAATTTAATTTTCTTTTTTTTTTTTACTTTAGGTATCTGAAGAAGTTTGATCTTGTTAATTACTTAGAGTGCTTTGTTCTCTGAAAATTAGGATGTTCTAAAGATGCTCAAATGTCTTTGTACAGTGATTATCAATGAACTGAGGAAGGAGGAAACCAGAAAAAAAGTGGAAAGAACTATTGCTAGAGCTCTATTCAACATGTTTAGGGTTTGGTTTTTGTCGTTGTTTTGTTGTTGTTGTTATGTATGTGGATGAGAATTAATTTACTCAAATATGTTTGAGTTAAACAATTAATAATTTTTTTCTTCCTTCTTAATTTTTTTTTGTGTGAAGTCAGAGTGCAAGAAGTAAGATATATTTGAAAGAAATTTAAAAACTGAGTTACTGAATGAGAGAAAAAAAGTCTATATGGAAAGAATAGGGCAAAAGAGAAAAGCTAAAGGAAAAATATTGTCTTACTGACACTATGAAATATTGGGAAAGCCACTAGAGGGAAATGCTGTCATTTTCATATTTCAGGGCTTTCATTTCACTTTGATGAAAATTGAATATCATCCAATTTTCCAAATATTGTAAAGCATTTCACACATCTTTGTCACTTTCAAGCGACAAGTAATTTCAAAAGTCAACAAATTTAAAGCTGATATTTGACAGAGAGGGTAGTTCTGTAAAAATTTAAGAGCAGTCCAATAACTACAGTGGTATCCTGGGATTTAGAGTTCATAGTTTTGCCATAGACTGTCTCTCCAATCTTGGACAAGGCATTTGATCTTTATCAAATGCATTTCTTCATCTGTAAAATGTGAAAGTGTAACATTTTGCCAGTTTCAGAGGAAACTGCAAGGATAAATATATCAATAGTGAAGAAGAAGGTCCAGGAAAAGAAGTCATTTAGACGTACAAAATTGCTGTTTTGAAATATCATTGAGGTTCAACAATTGAATCAATTTGTCTTAGATGCTTAATGCAATGTCTTTATATGACTTTAAGTCATTGGAACTGCAAATAGCAACAAATAGCTATGAAAAATCTTCAGATAACATAAAGTACTAATATAGAATTTTCCAGTTACCACTTTTCCTCTACTGTTATAGTTTGAAGGGACAGGCAAAATTTTTAGTGGCTTTTTTCCTGCAAGGACCCAAGGAGAAGGAGGGGTGGAATCGGTATCCCCTCCCATTTCTTGCCAAGCTGTATAAAGCCGGAGGGACAGGAAGTTTTTTCTCTCTTTTTTTTTTTGATTGTCGGTGGAACCAGCCCAGGGGGAGAGGAGAGGCCCTGTCCTTTGTTACCAATTCGGCATNTTTTTTTTCTCACCTGTTATCCATTTTCCCTGTTCCATTAAATTTGTATAGTTTTAATTTCCAACTGTCGAGCCTCTATTTCCTTACCCTCCCTTCCATTTCCCCGAGGGGGGTGAAGGGGGGTGGCAAAAAACGGAGCTCTGTTTCTGAGTTGTGGCTTGCCCTGGCCGTCCAAACCGAAACACTCTACAAACTAAACTGAGATTAAAAACTTTCACAGAATACTATTATATATGCTCAAAATTTCCAAGTGGGATTGAATAATGTGGCAAAATATGAGTACCACTGAAAAAGAAATTTTACAAAATGTGGGCAACTCTCTCTAGAGAAAATAAAACTTGTTTTAAGAGTTTGTCGTTGTTTGATTTCTGTGCACTTGTCAAACATGCACATTTTCTAAAAGTAATTAGATCCTAAAATTTTTAATAAATTTTAAAATATCCATCAAAATGTGCTAGTCACATGCTAGGTCATTGATTATGAAGGCCTGGTAAGGTTTTGTAGAATCGGGCAGATCAAACATGGCTTTCCATACCTACAGGAAATACCCCAAATAACAATGTTCTGCAAGATTACACAGAAGACCTGTACACTTCATAATGTGATGCAATAATTAGAGAACTATGTGTCAGAAAAAAAAAAACAACAAAAAACCAGAAACAACTACGTAGAATAAAAATGTTCAGCAGTTCTGCCTGTTTCTCAAGCAATGTTTTTGTCCTTTATATAGCCCATGTTGTCTGTATTACAGCTAGGAACACTTGGTTTTGCTTCTATATCTATGTCTGTGTTCTTTTTTGCCAGTTAATGTTAAAAACAACTGGGTGAACTGTACTGTGTAGAAGTTAATCTTGGAAGTTTTTGGCATGAAGTAAAGTTAAGCACCTCAGCTTCGTGTCATTCTTTGTGGAATTATGTGAGCTCTAAATTCATAATACTGAGGTGGGTGAATTTGTTCTTACATAATGAATGATGAAACATATTTATAATAATAAAAGTATTCCAGAGCAGATTCTTTTTATTTCATGGCTACTCCCTCCATTTTTGAGCTCCTTAGTTCATCCCCAACCTGAAAGATTTTCTACTGCCAGTGTGAAGGCACACACATCACCTGCTCAAAAGCAAACTGGATTCAGTTCTACCCCGTGCATCACTTACAGCTTTGCCAGGCAGATGTTATTATTCACTCTGTACTCTCCATGTTTCTTGATGAAGAAAACCTACAGAATGCTTTTACACATCAATTGAATGCAGCATGGGTGGTAATCACTAAGTAGTATTCTGAAAACTCAAGATAATCTTCAAAGTTTGCCTAAAATAAAAAATGTGACATGATACTTTTTGCTTGATAGTGGAAAAACAAATAGGTAAGTATTGAAAATGGAACCTTAATATATTTTTTCCCAAGACATTAATGTTAAGTATTAAAAATATATTGCTGCATTTCAAATATGAAAATTACTGTCCAGTGATGTTAAATTACGAAAAATCATGAACGAAAAATGTATTTCAAGACACAAAAGAGGATTTGCAAGAGGTCGTGGCCAATTGTGCAAGAAATAGAGACTTAATAGTGTTATAGTTTGAGGTGACAGGAAGAATCTTGTGGCTTTTGCTGCAAGGACCCAAAGAGGGAGGGGTGGAGTTTAGAACCCTTTGTGAAAAGGGATCTGGGTTGTCGGTATTTCCTCCCATTTCCTGCCAAGCTCTATAAAGCCAGGAGGACAGGAAGTTCCACCCTCTCTTTTCCTTTCGGCTTGTTCCTGATCACCATGTGGAGCCGGCCCAGAGAAGAGGCCCAGCCTTTTGTTACCAGCTCGCCACATGCTCTGCGGGATCCGACTGCATCAGGTGCTGGGGGGGCTTTGGACTCTTTTTTCCCCATCGGATTTTGCAGTGGAAGACTTTTTGGGAGCTTGTATCGGCGGTTGTTGGAGTCAGGTTGTATAAATATTTGTATATATATTCTTCCCTTTTTCCCCAACTGTTACTCCCTTTCCCTGTTCCATTAAATCTGTTATAGTTTTAATTTCCAACCGTTGAACCTTTATTCCTTACTCCCCTTTTATTTCCCAAGGGGGGTGGAAGGGAGTGAAAGAAGCAAACTCTGTCTCTGAGTTGTGGCTTGACCTGGCTGTTCTAAACCGAGACAAATACTATTACAACAAGCATCTATTTTGCCTATTATTGTGAAAGGTCAAGAATACATGGAACATATTGCACTGAAGTTTGCTTTAGCTGTAATGTAGGTCTCCAGCCAGTGCTGACAAGAACTGATTCTCATTAACACACTGATACATCATTACATTTATAAGCAGTGCAGGTGCGATCATGCAGTGGTGACACTGCGAACCTATCTAGCCATGTGTGCATTAGTTCATTTTTAAATAACTGTTTCCCTTCTGTCTCTGAATAGATAGTTTGCTCTGTGATAAGCCTGCTAATGAGCTGAGTCAAAACTCTCAGATAACATGTTACCAAAAACAGATGTTAAGTATTTGTGGCAGAGATAAAGCAATTTTATAAATATGAACATCTTGTTTTCTAAGCCACCTGTGTCCTCTGAAAATCCAGTTTAAAACATTATTTTACATTATTAATAATACACATACTACCTGTAAAACAGAATCAGAGCATACTTAGAAGTGGAAATACAGATTTTTTTGAGACATTATCATCTTAACAATCCTTATTGCTCTCTCTGTTCTCTGGAAATGTAAACTTTTCATTTTGCCATCATATTGGAGAAGGAAAACAAACCAGACCTGACATATTTTCCTTGTTTCTGACATGGTTCATTTCAAGATGCCTGTCTGAGTTCTCAGTATGTTCCTTTGCCTGTTTTAGCATCTTCTCCTGCTCTCTGACCTGTGGATTGTGAATACCATTTCTGGCATACTATAGGGCTCTTCCATATTTGGTAACAGTCTGTACTTCAAGATCCAGCTTTTAAAGATCTGTGAGGTACACCTTGTTGTTATTTATTCTGTATTTATAATATCTGTGTTTAGTCTTGTACTTGCCAATTTCTATTCTTCCATGGCACTTTCCATTGGTTTTATGTAGCTCAGCTGTCTAAAAATGTTTTCCTCTTTAACTTTGTCTCAAAATCCTTATGATAGCTAAAACCAAAATTCCACCATTTTGGTTATTTGTAGTTCCAGGGTTTTGCTTATTTTGTTCCAGGTATTTTCTTATATTATTGTTATCCCCCCTCTCTGCCCAGAAAGGAAAAGGAGAATAAGGGAGAGAGACTTACGGATTGAAAACTATACAGCTTTAATGTTATATACAAATATATACAAAACCAGTATCACGCTCCCCCCACAATAACACTCATGTGATCCCCGAGGCTAATACAAGATACAAAGCTATACTCAGCCTAGATAGCAGCCAGGATCTGTGTGCTTCTAGCAGTGAAGTCAACTACCACTCTAGCAGTGAGTGCCAACACTGTGAGCACAACAGCTCACACAGAATCACAGAATCCTAGGGGTTGGAAGGGACCTCGAAAGATCATCTAGTCCAACCCCCCTGACAGAGCAGGGTCACCTAGAGTACATCACACAGGAACGCATCCAGGCAGGTTTTGAATGTCTCCAGTGAAG